>NW_017547297.1:1388121-1514199 GCF_001854935.1 Bemisia tabaci | reverse complement strand
ACCACATGATAGGCCTGCATCGTGGATACATATACTACGGAGTTCGGTTTTTTGGGGTGGGAGGGCTGTGCGCGAGGCAAGGTTGAGGTGCGATGGAGCTTCGGAGCATCGAGAATCTTATTCTGCCTGTAGTAGGTGGTTGCGAAGAAGACGAAGGAGGAGGGGAGGTAGAAGAAGGAGGAGGGGAGGGAGAAAAAGGAGGAGGGGAGGTATAAGAAGGAGGAGGGGAGGTGGAAGAAAAAGAGGGGGTAGAAGAAGAAGAGGGGGTAGAAGGAGTAGAAGAAGTAGAAAAAGTAGAAGGAGTAGAAAAAGTAGTAGAAGTAGAAGAAGTAGAAGAGGTAAAAGAAGTAGATGAGGAGAGCGTATCTCGATTTCCACATGAGCCCCAGAGAGCTTGGATTTACATGCGGAACATAGCTCACGTGGACCTCCGCTACCGTCTTTTTTGGACCAGAGGCCGAAATTTCCGGGTGCTGGAGCCGCAGCTTCGATTGCTCCCGCTGCTACGTTCGGAACATCCGGCCTCTGAACCAGGAACACGGACGGCATGTCCCATACAGCCCGTAAGTATGACTTCCACGGCCGGAGTTTTTTTTTTTCCCCCCCAGTGTAAAGAGGTTTAAAAGGTGTTTTCTAAAGGTCTGGTGGATCTACTATAAGCATGGTTAACACCATTAGGAAATCTTAGTACTTGGTATCAGATTCCCGGAGAATAGAGTCCCTTTGTACTGAGAGAAAAGACAATGAGAATCCATTTCTGATTGGTTCCCGTTTTTGAGGCGTTCACAGTGTCACGTACGGGAATAAAGATTACGTTTTCACCAATTGCAAAGATTATACACTGGAATGAACCGGGGAATTGGGGGTACAGCAAGGAACAACTGGAATAAGAGGGAGGACGGAGATAGGAATTCGGGAAAAGGTTGATCAAACATTACAAAAAAAAAGTCCGATTTGTGAAATCTTTATTCCCGTTTGTGACATGCCGCGTTGTCTCAACTCTCTCTATGAAGGGACTCTACCGGAGAACACGATATCAAGACAGTCTACCTTCTGTCATTCTTTTTTATCTGTGCACCCTTTGAAAAAAGCAAGTCGGCCGTTGGTTGCGCGGCTGGCTTTTCACGCTGCAACGGACACGAGCTTTGAGTAGAGCTTTCTCTCGGTGGAAACGCTCGAAGCGGCAACTGGGCGGAGCGTCGCGGCGCGGCGCGTCGCGTCGTGGTCGTCGCGGCGCTAGCAAAGCTCTTGAATTTCGAAAACTGGGTCTTGCTCTCGTGAGCTCAGCTCTCCATCTGGACTCGAGGTGCTCGACTTGCGCTCCGACGCACTCCTACTCCCGTGATAGCGAAGAGAGCGGTTAGTCGATATCTGTATGAGCCATAGTTAGCACATGCCTTTATGTGTCTCGAGGCTCATCCCATCGTGCACTTACTACTCTTTTCGCTATCACGGCAGCCTAGACTCCGCACCCGAGTAACTTGAGCCCGAAATCGTATGCCTCAAATCGTATTAGTTCCTTTTGTTTTCTCTCGCCCGCTTGCCAATTCTACCGTGTATTTATTCGTAGAGTTCCACACTAAAAAAAATTCTCAGCGTCTTTACCAAGGTCCGTTGGTACCTTTACCAACTCAATTTTTTTACCGATTATTGGTAATTTTACCCAGACAAACTGGTAAGCTTACCCGAAAACCGGTATTTTTACTGTTTTTTTCAGGTAAGAATATCACTTTTATTGATAATCAATTCCCGGTAACTTTGCCATTTTATCTCGGTAATTCTACCACAGTCGATAAAAAAGATTGGCGTTTTTACCAAGGTCCAGTAAAAGTAGCGAGAAAGTTCAATAATTTTACCGAGATTTCTCGGTAAAGTCACCAATTCTATAAATGGTAATTTTACTAAGAAAAAACTGGGATCAAATAGAACCCTAAATTCTTGGTAATTTTACCCTTTTCTTAGTAAATGCACCGATATTTTTTTTCAGTGCAATTGAACAACACCATTCCGTATAGTTAGTAATGAATAGAAACCAAGGAGTTGTGTAATAAACGAAAAAATGAAACAGCTGATTTAACAAGTTCGTGTTTCAAAAAATATTTCGACATGTACTCGTATCAATATAAATTGTACAATACAGACATGTAAATTTAACCATCCTCCAAATTGGCTTTCCACTAATGTAAAATTAACATTTGAAACATGTCGGACATATTTTTTGACGATCGAATTGTTAAAGTAGCAATCGCTGGAAAAAAACACATTGGATCTAGAGTCCAGACTCTTAAAAACATCGACAAGAAAAAATACTCTTGATTCAATCAGATTTAAGCTTAAACCAAGAACCAAGCCTCTTAATTTGAGCAGATTTCCTTTGGATTTAAGCTTAAATCTGCTTGAATCAACAGGGCCGGATTTTCCTACCTGCCGTCCATTAGCCACCTGTATTTTGCCGCCCCCTTCTCATTCGTTTTGAAACATCAATAAAAAACCATCAAGTGAACGTGCCAGCGGGGGAGGGGTGCATAAGGCGCGTTCACTCGTGTTGAACACATTTTTTGGGAAAGCTCTGTCAACACTACTAGCAAAAGGTCACGGAACTTTGCGCGAAAGTCGAGTTTCGTCAACCCATCTCTAATGGACAAGGCCTTCCATTCATAAGAAATGAACGAAAAAATTATGAGAGAACAAACACAAAATTTGGTTTAATGATTTTAACTTCCACCGCCGCGCCGCGCCGCGCCGCGCCGCACTGTGTTTGGCGCAATGCGTGAAGTATTCACGCAGTCTTGTAGGCGCTATGCGTTTCACGCTGACCGCACTGTGTTTGGCGCAATGCGTGAAGTATTCATGCATTCTTGTAGGCGCTATCCGTTTTACGCTGACCACAATAACCGCACTGTGTTTGATGCAATGCGTGAAGTATTCGGGCAGTCTTGTAGGCGCTAATATGTGTTACATGCCGATTGCCGCCGAAAAATATCCTGGTTTACCCCTAAAATACCCTCCTTCCGCCCATATATACATACTGTTTTGTTAACGAAACAAAATATGTAATCATCACCATAACCTGTTAGACCCTCTAAATTTTCTTTTTCCCTCACAGTTTGTTCTAAATCATTCTACAGGACCGATCTCCATGAATTTTGAAGCTATCGACATATTAATATCTCTTGATGTGCATGTTCGATTACAATTTTGGATGTATAACGCAGATTTTTTGTAGTGGTTCAGTTGTAAGTTCTCCTATACAAACAAGTTAAATATTGGTTTTTGTTCGTTTTAACGATCTTCCGTGCCGATTTTCATGATGTTCGCGGCTATTGATAGGAGATCAGTGGCGTGGCATGCTCCGATGTATATTGATATTTCCCCGTTTGAAGCTATGGTAAAGAATCGATTATTAAGATGTTCGTTGCGAACACCCTATCAATCGATCCTTTTCCACATGTTTAAATGGCAGATCCATCGATATATCGCAAAACACGCCACGCCACTGTAGGAGATCAACCCACGGAGGCTCGCGAGGCGCCCTCTGGTAGTTGGTTGGGCCACGTAGCGGCCAGGGGGCGTAGCCCCTAGATGAGGGGGGCCTCTAGGGCCGACGAAAATAAATCACAACACGTGGCAACGTTGTCTATTTGTTTAAAGTCGAGAGCAGAGCCGGTGTCCAGTTAAATCGAGACCTCTGGACCACTGTTGGATTTACATAGCGTGCCGTCCTCCTCTTGGACAAAACACCGTATGAGCATTCGAATGTTGCCAAAATTCTCATTACAAAAATATTTAATTTTTCAAATGCTATGAACCTTTTTTCTTTGAAATTTTCAGACATTTTAGATCAAGTCGTCACCTTCTGGCGAAAGTATCACAAACGATATGCGACATTTCAAGATTTTTGCCGCCATTTTAATTTTTTTACAGAGATTTTGTTGGTTGAGTCTGTTTGAAAATTTGACGGAACTTCATCGGCAGCTCAAAGAAAATTCAGCGAGATTTTCGGACAGCTTCGTTGAACTATTTCTCTGTAAAAATTGAAATGGTGACAGAAATTTTGAAACGTTGCATGGCGCTTGCGATACTAAGGGCGGATGGTGACGAGGTGGCGAATTAAATCCTCTGAAAAATCGGAAGAAAATTCTCCAACAATTTCCCATCAAAATTCAATTTTATTGAATGCTGAAAAACAAAAAGTCTCTTGGATCTAGAGTCCAAACTCTTTAAGAAAATTTGTAAGAAAGAATGCTCTTGATTCGATCGGATTTTTGCTTGAATCAAAAGATAATCCGCTTAAACTAAAAGGCTTATTGTCTCTCGATTCGAGCAAAAATTCGATTGGAACAAGAGTGTTTTTTCTTGTCAAATTTTTTAATAGTCTGCGGGCTGATTGTTGAAATTGATAGACAAAGCGGTAGACAAATGAGACATATAGGGAATGCAGAGCGATCCTATTGGTTGAAATGGATGGTTGTCACAGACCAAGGGGGTAAAAATGGACTAAGTAAAGGGTCTCTTGTGGGTTGCCGCTAGTTAGTCTATTACTCTCCTCCTTTGTCCATTGCAACCACCCGCTTCCACCAATAGGATGCCTACAAATCCCTTTTCTGCCGTGCAACGCAAAAGCGCCGTAAACGACATTTAAAATTTTTTAGAAACTATGTATCATAGCAGAAAAATGTGTGTACCTTGGGACAATGTTATTACAGAATTCTTTCGCAAATATCAAGAACTTAACCTGAGGTGCATGGGTAAAACAGTTTTTATTTTATAAAATGTTAAGTTTCAAAAAACGAGGGAAAATCTTGATGGACCCGCAGGACTTTCGATCCAAGAGACTTTATTTCCAGTGAAGGAAATGTGGCATTCTTCGTGGGCCTGTACGGCGTTCTTCTAGTATCTGTAGACGGGTTCTTTGGGTTTAATATCGTCGTTTTTTCTAACGTAAGGGCGTGTTCACGTGAGCCCCTCAGTGCATCGAATTATACGGAGAACAGGGCTCACGTGAAGATCGAGTTACTACCTCACGTCAACGGAGCCGTGGCAAGCCCTTGGTTCGAGTGCCGAATAATGGGGGTCCTTAATGATTTAAGTTCGACATCTGATAAGTCTCCCGCGGTTGCGGCCCGGGCAGCGTGCGTTACACCTCGCTCATTATGCATCCTTGCCCGCGCCCGCGCCCGCGCCTCAAAAGCAAATAACGCCGCCCCGTCACATAAAACCGTATCTCAGTTGCAGCGAGAGACCTGTTTTTACATAAATCCATTCCTTCTGTGGCTCATACGGGAATGGAGATCGATGGCTAGGCGTGAATGATCGATTATCGATATTTCCCCATTTGAAGCTATGGTGATGAATCGATTATTAAGGCGTTCGTTGTGAACACCCTGATTATCGATCCTTTTCCATAGGTTTAAATGGTAGATCAATCGATATATCGCATAGCATGCCACGCCACTGGCTCTCTGGGGCTCTTGCAGGAATGGAGATACCCTCTTACGCTAGAGGAGTGACAATGAGTTCACTTTCGTAGACCTGCGGGCCGATTATTGAAATTGATAGACAAAGGTATAGACAAAGAAGACAAAAGAGGTATGGAGGGATCCTGTTGGTGGAAACGGGTGGTTGCAATGGACAAGGAAGGTAGGTAATAGACTAAGTTACGGCAACTCATGCGGGACCCAATAGTAAGTCCATCATTTTCTCCCTTAGTCCATAGGAACCACCCATTTCAACCAATAGGATCCCTTCATAACTGACTTGTCTTCCTTGTCTATGGCTTTGTCTATCAATTTCAATAATCGGCTAGCTGAGGCCGCCGTAGGATATCGGCCCTGGTTGTCGGTGGCGAGAAATGGTTGATCGATTATCAATATTTCCCCATTTGAAGCTATGGTGATGCATCGATTATTAAGGCGTTCGTTGTGAACACCCTGATAATCGATCCTTTTCCATAGGCTTAAATGGCAGATCAATCGATACATCGCAAAGCATCGCAATGGATCATTCGATAACGATTCGACAATCGGCCTGCTGGAAGGAGCTGGCAAAGTCCCTTCTGCCACTTTTGAAAACTTGGCTGGCTCACTTTTGGAACCAATCCATGGCAAAACTTTGAATCTCACACATAGTAATCCACATTTGCGTTAACATGCCCTGAGCCGAGCACCAACTTGAACAGTCCTCTGCCGTGCTGAGGAAGAAGGTCGTATGAGCCTTCAGGCGTTTGCCAAATCTCCTTAGAAAAATCACGGATTTCCGGGCAAATTTGTAAATATTTTTCTTCCGGGTTTCCAGAGAATTTGATTTGTAATTTGACCTAGAGTGTCCGAAAATGTCAAGGAAAAATATTCACGTCGAACTTCAAAAATAAAAAATTTCTAAGAGGCAATTTGGCAACGTTCGAGTGTCCATACGACGCTTTTCCTTAGCACGGCAGTCTTGGAGAGTGATATGTGATCGCATTACCCACAAATAAAGCAACATTTCCGAGCTCGGTAGAGATTTAATCATGCAAAGACTCGTTGCCTTGCGGGGGAGGGAGGCACCTTGGTCTCTGTGCTGCCGTACTAAGGAAAAAGACCGTAAGAACATCCAGGTGTTGCCAAAATTCCTGCGATGAAAAATGAATTTCTCAGACAAGTTATGAGTATTTTCCGTTGAAATTGTCAGAAACTGTAAATTAAATTGCGAGTGAACTTCTCGCGAAAATCGAGGGTGAAACATCAACAAGTCTCCTAGAAAATTCGAATTTTATCTCAGGAGAATTGGCAACGGCTGAAGGCTCATACGGTGTTCTTCCTTAGCTTAGCAGTATGTCCGATCGAAATATTTGATCATGGGCAGCACGGCTTCATTCAATGTGTTACGTCATTCGACAGCTCGCGTACTACGAGAGTGGAACGGTGTATTTTGGGCGGGATATTGGATTGTTCGTGCTAGAGTTAGATGGTATCTCTCAAGTATTTGAACATTAGAGCTCGAATTTGTCTACATGAGACACTCCATGTAGAGAGAAAGCTCTGCTTGACGTAACGATGCACTTCTGCTCTGCCATGCTAAGGAAAAACACCGTATGAACCTTCATAGGCGTTGCCAAATATCCTTTGATAAAACACGAATTTCCCGGTAAATATATGAATATTTTTCTGCCAATTTCTCTTATAATTTTTTTCGCAATTTCACCTAAGGTTCCTGAAAATTTCAAGGAAACGTTTTATCGAAGGAAATTGTCCAACTCTCGAATGTTCATACAGCGTTTTTCCTAAGCAAGGCAGAATGGGCCGTACGTCCAAAACGCGTCTGCTCGGGAATTATAAAATCGTCGCAAGTGAGTTTTTTTTTTTAAAAATTTAGAAATTGTTTTATTAATTATTATCATAGACTACTATCCCTCGCCTGACGAGTAGATACCTGATGTCATTTATGGACTGCCCCACGCTGTCATCTTCGAACTTACTCTCCTTCACATATTCCCCAGAATGTAAGGTCAGGTCGCGGTACGTGATTTTTTCCTATCGTCCATCATTAAGATTCCAGAAACGTGTGCTGTACCGTGCCATTGCCGTTTACTATATTGCTAAGGAGAAACGCCATAAGAGCGATCAAACATTGCTAACTTTCCTCTTGAAAATATCTATTTTGTAAGAAAGCTACGATTGCGTTAAGCAGAAAGGAATCAAGCTACTTCAGCTATTGCCAAATTTACTCGGGCAATTTCATTATTTACATGAAAACGAAGTTGAGTAAATTTTCTGCATAGCACGATGCATACATACAATACATACATACATATTAGTCGCTTCACAGCACTCCCTCGCGCTCTACGACTCCTAACCTCCACTGCTCTCTTTCGAACCACAAATCTTGGGGCATTGAGCAAACCTTAAAATTTTCGCTTTAATCTCCTCCCTCCAACCTTTCATTGGGCGCCCTCTGCGTCTTCTCCCTGGAGGAATCCAATCAAGGACCTTCTTCGGCAACCTGTCTCCTGTCATTCTCTGGACATAGTACGATGCAAATTCCTTAAAATTTCAAAGAAATCCGCACAAACGTTCTCTTGTAAAAAATCAAATTGCCCGTGTAAATTTGGCAGTACATGAGGTAGCTTGATTCCTTTCTGCTAAACGCGGTCCAATTTTCCGCGGAATTTTCAGACACTTTAAATCAAATTTCGAAATATGTTCTTTGAAAAATTGGAGGAGAAGTATTTGCAAGTTTCCTCGAAAATTCATGTTTTATCAAAGGAGATTTGGCAACGTCTGAAAGCCCATACGTTTTTTTTCAGCGCGGCAGATTAGGAGTCGGCGTTAGCATGTCCTTACTCCAAATCCCGCGGCTCGGAAGCTGAATCAACGTCTGGAATCCGGAGGCCGCGGAGCTCTCTAAAACCCCGTATCCTCGGGGTTACCCTAGCGGGACTTACGCGGTTCTTGCGGAGCGGAGGAATGCAGGAGCGACAGCAGCGTGCCAGAGGAAACCGGAGGAACAAGACAGCTGGTGCATCTGCGAGGATCCGCAGGAAGTCTGCGAGGGTCGACGATCTGCCGGCGTTGCCGGAGTGCGGGAGTTTTCGGACAATTGCGGGGGGAATATGGTGGTTTGTTGCCCGATTTGGCGACGTTGCGGTTGGGATGCAGTGCGGGGGAGGATGAGTCGCGGTGAGACGGCACTTGGCTTGGTTGCCGCCAGCTCAGCTTCGCGAAGATGGAATCGAGGAGAATCCATGAGGACACTCATCATTTGTATAAATTGTTAAAATATATTTATAATGTTAAATAACTTAAAACATATCACTGGAAAAAAACACATTAGATGTAGAGTCCAGACTCTTGAAAACATTGACAAGAAAAAGTACTCTTGATTCAATCAGATTTAAGCTTAAATCAAAAGGAAATCCGCTCAAATTAAGAGGCTTGGTTCTTGATTTAAGCTTCAATCCGATTGAATCAAGCGTATTTTTTCTTGTCGATGTTTCTAAGAGTCTGAACTCTAGATCCAATATGGTTTTTTTTTTTCCTTGTGTCGATTATCAAAATACTTTCTGCGAGACATGCTATTTTGTGAAACTTCAAAGGCTACGCGAGTAACACAGCCGAATATGAGACGTAATCCGGCCCCGTCTTTTAATTCTTTTCAGAATAGCAACATTGAGCGGAGCATTGCGAATTCACGCCTCACGCCATCGCGCCTTCAATTTCGCGCACGCAACATGGACATCCATCGAGTACATATAGTTGTATCTCTGCGCCGTCATCACCGCGTTTCCTTTTCCCTGCTGTTTGTTCCCATTTGTTTTATTTGTAGAGAAGCTTCAAAGGCTAAGTGAGCAACACGAACGAAGCCAGGAGAGACGTAATCTGGCCTTGTTTTCTAATATTTCTCCCGAAGAGGTGTGAAATCTCACTGGAAACATAGAGCGGAGCGTTGGGAGTTCACGTCTCACGCCATCGCGCCTTCAATTTCGCACCCGCAACACGGACATCCATCAAGTACGTATAGTTGTATCTCTGCGCCGTCATCAACGCGCTCCGTTCCCCTTGCTCTATTTCAATATGTCTGTTTCCACCTGTTAAATTCAATCCGTATGTATGAAGCTGGAACTTCTCACAACACAATATTGCGTAGTACGAAGTTCAATCTCCATCTACATAAAGCATGGATCTAATCATATAATCGTTTGGAATTTCAACGAGACGAGAAAATTAGAGGTTGGGTTGCAGAATCCCTTGACGCTTTCATGGTTGACTTCATCAACGCTTCATCAAAAGGAAATCCGCTCAAATTAAGAGGCTTGATTCTTGATCTAAGCTTAAATCTGATTGAATCAAGATTATTTTTTCTTGTCGATGTTTTCAAGAGTCTGGACTCTAGATCTAATGTGTTTTTTTCCCAGTGTAATAAAAATGGAAGAATAAGTATCAATTCTACGTCAAAAATTAGGAAAACAATTGATATAAAGTAGAAATGTAGAGAAAACGGAAGTCGCAAAGATGTCATTAGGTCTATCATTGAAAATGGAATTGAATTAGGATTATTGAAATTGACAGACAAAGAACACATAGGGAATAAGTAGCGATCCTATTGATTGAAATGGGTGGTTCTTATAGATTAAGCTGGAAAATGATACACCAACTATTGGATCTACTAACTAACTAATGTGATCCAGTTACTCCACTCAATCATTTTTCCCCAGTCTATAACCGCCACTCGCTGCAATCAGCAAGCTGATGACTGAAATCTATAGATAGAACGATAGACAAAGAAGACACAGCGAGTATGGAGCGATGCTGTTGCTTGAAACGGGTGATTCTTACAGACTAAGGGAAGAATGATGGACTATAAGGACTAATTGTAAGGTCTCTTGTCGGTTGCCATTAGTTGGACGTATTTCTATCAAACAGAACTATGTGCAGGTGAGAAATATGGGGTGTGCTCTAGAAATCTGCATAAGAAACAATGTAAAAGTGGGCGTGATTCCTTTTGAAGAATTGGAAAAGCGGAATATTACATTCTATCAAACAGACCTATGTGCCAACTGAATGCGGAGTTCGTGAGCCGCGGGTATGGCACGAGAGCGTTGTGAACAGGGCTCATGAGTTAAAGCGAACCGACAACGATCTTCCCGTCGTGCCCCGACTCGATCATTGCCGCTGACGTCACTGGCGCTTTATTTTTCTCATTCACTCTTACGCAAAGAGAACTAACAAGCACACCCCATATTTCTCACCGCCACATAGGTCTGTTTGGTAGAAATACGTCCAGTTAATCTATTACCTAGCTCGTTTGTCCATTGCAACCATCCGCACCCACTTTCACCAATAGGATCCTTCCGGCTTCCATACCCCTTTTGTCTTCTTTGTTTATAGCTTCGTCTATCAATTTCAATAATCATCCTGCAGGACTTTCGAAGTAAGAGCCTTTCTTTCCAGTGAAGTGAGAGAAAGGAAAACAGAAAAAGAATAAGAAAAGAAATAAGAGAAGAAAGAAAAAGGGGGAAAATATAAAAAAGGAAAAAATGAATGAAGACAAAAAGAAAAAAGGAAAAAAAAGAAAAAAAGAAAAAAAGAAAAAAGGAAAAAAGGAAAAAAAGAAAAAAATGAAAAAAAAAAGAAAAAAAGAAAAAAAGAATAAAAAGAAAAAAAGAATAAACAGAAAAAAAGAAAAAAAAGAAAAAAAAGGAAAAAAGAAAAAAGAAAAAAGAAAAAAGAAAAAAAGAAAAAAAGAAAAAAAGAAAAAAAAGAAAAAAGAAAAAAGAAAAAAAGAAAAAAAGAAAAAAAAGAAAAAAAGATAAAAAGAGGGTAGTTGTAGTAGTAAAATAAGTTTATTTTTAAGCGGTGCTTTAGCATCTAAGGCCATTTACACCTCTAAAGAGGGCAGTAACAATAATAAATTTACATGGAAATATCAGTAAAAATACAAAAGGGTTGAGGGAAAGGTTAAATTTTGAGATTAGTGGAAAAGGAAAAAAAGAAAAGAATAAAAAAAGGATCCTTCCATACCTCTTTTGTCTTCTTTGTCTATAGCTTTGTCTATCAATTTCAATAATCTGCCCTCAGGTGCTCTCCAAAGGTAGCGCAAATGGGTCACTAAACCACTAAACCGTTAATCGGCGCGATCGAGTCAATTAGATAGGTCGGACATGAAATTTTTACTGAACCTGCAAATTTTGATGTTATTTTCGTTATATTTTCAATTTTATGAGGTGCTTCTTGAAGCAAATTTCACCAGGAAACCCATGACCCCACTTTTAGAACCTCAAAGTTTTGTATAAACAGAGTTATAAGCGTTTACAGTTTCCAGATTTTGTCCGCCCTCGCCCATTGACTCGATTAACTTCGAGTAATCCGAGTAAAACTGCTCGAACTTATTTAAATAGGCTAGTTCATACGGTAAATAGTTCAACGGGGAAACTTAATGGGAAGGGGGGGGGGTCTGGAGTCGGGATCCTCTCTACGAACCCGGGTCCAGGCCAACTTGCGAATCGAGCGTTGCCATCTCGGTTGTGAATGATCGATTATCGATACTTCCACATTTGAAGCTATGGTAAAGAATCGATTATTAAGGTGTTCGTTGCGAACACCCTGTCCATCGATACTTTTCCATAGGTTAAAATAGCCAGATCAATCGATATATCGCAAATACGCCATTTGAAGGTTGCCAAGTCTCCCGCGACTAATTGTGTATTTCTACGGGTAATGGAGATGTTGCATGTGTGAGGAATTTGCAATTTGGCTGTTGATTCTTACAGTAAAGTTCGCGAGAAACACGATGGTGCCACTGGTTTTCTCTGAAATCAACCCCCAAACTCAAAAAAAGCTCTCAAGTTGAGGCAAAAATGGAGGGAATATTCCATCCTACGTCCACATCTACATCAAAACAAACTCTCCATGCAAAGATAGGGAGCAAATACATTGACTGGGCTACCACTTTATGTGGGGACTCCAAAACTGAAAACACGGCAACCCTGCTAATGTACTTGCTCCCCACCTTTGCATGGAGAGATGGTTTTGATGTAGAGGTGGACTCTCAGGGTAGCGTGGGATATCCCCTCCATTTTGGCCTCATCTTGAGAGCTTTTTTTGAGCTTGGGGATTTATTTTAGAGAAAACCAGTGGCACCATCGTGTTTCTCGCGAACTTTTACATAAGAATCAATGGTCAAATCGCAAATCCCTCACACATGCAACATCTCCATTGTGAATAAGTTTCCTTTAGATCCCCGGATATTTTACATTAAATTTCTCATAAAAATATCTGAAAAATTAGAAGGAATATACTCACAAGTTTCCCCCAAAAAATCCATAGTTCATGAAGGTAAATTTGGCAACGTCTAAAGGCTCATGCGGCGTTTCTCTTCAGCACGGCAGAATGGTCTGCTAGACAGATCCAGAGTTTCCAATTTTGCATAAAAATCTTTCAGATAAAACTCAAAAGTTCTGCAAGAGGCAGATTTTAGGGAGAAACAACGTATTTTCAAATTTTACCTTCGTGGGTGGGTGGGGGGGGGGGCAGAAAATAACCCTCCACTGGAAAAAAAACCACATTGGATCTAGAGTCCAGACTCTTGAAAACATTGACAAGAAAAAGGACTCTTGATTCAATCGGATTTAAGCTTAAATCAAAAGGAAATCCGCTCAAATTAAGAGGCTTGGTTCTTGATTTAAGCTAGATTCTGATTGAATCAAGAGTATTTTTTCTTGTCGATGTTTTTAAGAGTCTGGACTCTAGACCCAATGTGTTTTTTTTCCCCAGTGTGTCTGGGACAGGTCCTTTTAAATACTCCAGTGGTGCTATATGTCATATTAAAATCCACTCACCGTTCGTTGCGGTGGCGTGGCGTGCTTTGCGATATATCGATTGATATGCCATTTAAACCTATGGAAAAAATCAATAAACCGGGTGTTCGCAGCAAACACCTTAATAATCGATTCTTTACCATAGGTTTAAAGGGCACAACAATCGATACATCGCAATTTACGCCACGCCACTGTCGTTGCTCTTTAGGAAAACGTGGTTAAAAACACAGGATCGGCAACCCTGGCGAGCTCTGGTTGGTCGGGCACCGCACCAGTGGGAAGATGCACCGCGGCACTTGCCACGTCATCTTGGATCCCCCGGATTTCCCGCAGGAAAACTTTCGGAGAAGCGGAACTCGACCGTTCAACTGGCGACCGCGTCTGTGGTGGCATCGCAGAGTATCGATAAAATTCGCCTATTTTACATTGAGGAAGAATCGTGGGATTCTCCTTACGCTCTGGCAGCAGAGTGGACGCATCTCTACCAAATGGAACTATGTGCATTATGACATGAGCCCTGAGACCCATAAGAATATGTGCGTAACAGGGCTCACGTCATAATGCACATAGTTCCGTCTGATGGAAATACGTCCATATGACCAACGAGTTGCGGTCGTCACCGCCGGATGTTGGGCCTCGTTTTTGAAACGCAGTCGACCATGATACCATTCTATCCTCCACCCCCCCCCCCCCACTCAACGGCGCGGGGTCCAACTCCGCTGTGCCAAAGAAAAACGACGTACGAACATCCGGATGTTGCTAAATTTCCCTTCTAAAACATTCATTTTTGGGAAAATCAGTGGCTATTTTTCCTTGAAATTTTCAGAATTTATTTTTTTGGTGACATATTTATTTTTACAAATTAGAATGGGTCCAACAGCAGCCCCACCCGAAATGAGAAGAATCGTGTTATCTGCAATTGGGGTTCTTGGGAAAATAGTAAAGAATATTATGTGTGTAGATTAAATTCGACGTATTTCTATCAAACGGGACTAAGCGACATAGAGGGAGGAAGGGAGAGGGGGGCTTGGATTGGCGGGTGTTGCGGAACGCGATGCTAAACTCACAATGTTGCTTTTTTAGTTCCGTTTGACAGAACGCGCTATCCGCGATTCTAAAATCCTCAAAAGGAACTCAATTTGGCGCTTAGTTTCGTTTGACAGAAATACGTCCAATTGCGAATTACACCATCTGAAAAATTGAAAGAAAAATATCCTTAAGTTGCCTTGAAAATTCGTATTTTATCAAGAGTTTGGCAACGCCTGAAGGCTCATACGGCGTTTTTCCTTAGCACGGTGTACTGCGAACGGCATACGGCACCGTTCCGTGTCGAGCGAGAGATCGCCGTCCGTTTTGTCACATGCTCGCGAATTCGTCGGCGCACAATCGGCTGATTCGGCTACTTCTCGGCCGAGAATGGAGTAGTAGCAAAGAATTTTTTTCTTCCAGTGTTTTCAAACATTTTTGACTTCCTACTTGCATAGGATCACATTGGCCACAATACTGTCAACTAAACATATTTTTACCAAAAGGAACTATATGCATGGGGATTGCGTGTAGCATAGTTCCTTTTAGCATAAATACGTCCAATTGTGCGCCGTGGCGCTCTAAATGTAGTACGTGGTTTGGGGAAGTGGAAAATCATTTGGCTCACATGTCCTAGCTCCTCTGATGTAAAGGCGTATCTTAATTTCGATGTGAGCCCTGATGTCCATATAACTGCATACTTTCAGGGGCTCATCTGGGAATGAAGCTTTATGCCCTCGCGTCAGAGGAATGCCGATAAATCGTTCGTGGCGAGCGAGGAAGGTACGATCAAAAATTGTGGCAGAGAAAACGACTGATACCACTAACTTCCTCCTTTAATGTCCGATGCTTGGTGAATAGAGACTTTGACGATTCAACCGCACGCCATGCAATGGTACAAAAACTTGGGGGGAACAAAATCATTCTACCCTACCTCAGCACAACATTTTAAAGACATGCTCTTCGTCCTTTCAGAAAAAGAGTCCTTTCAATTCAACAAGGTGCTTTGAGAAAGACTAACGAGGAAAGCAGGAGAAGAGAGAGAGGAGAGAGAGCATAAGCAAAGGAAAGTGGGCAGAACAAGGTTTAAATTTTTTTTTTTTTTTTTTTTTTTTTTCNAAAAAAAAAAAAAAAAAAAAAAAAAAAAAAAAAAAAAAAAAAAAAAATTATGTGTACATCCAAAATGAAGTATGGATGTGTGCAAATACAAGTCCATATTAGGCCACAAATAAACTCAAAATCACAGGAGTACTCATCTTGATTTTGTCGTTATAAACTTCTCGCTTTGCTCCATTTTCAGAAAAATCTCTCACAAATTTGTTGTACAAAATTTTGAGAAAATTCCCAAAAATTATCCCTGAAAGAACGCAGAGACATCGCAAATTGTGGCACGTAATTATTCAGCTTCACCACCGGTGTAAAATTATATGTGGTAAAAAATCTGATGACGGTAATTTTTGAAAAACTTCTAGTTTTTAAAAAACTGTTAAAGAATACTTTACTAATAAAAATAAATCGTCAGTGTAGCTTAAACATTTCAACTGATGAATTTCTCCGCATTCCTTTCCACGGATTTGTATGTTCGAAAGGAAGTGATGACGTCACACAACATAGAAGGGGTAATTGGCGATTTCTTCGAAACTGGTTCAAATGCTAACAGCAAGAGAGCAGGATGAAACTTGTCTTTAATATGAATCAGGAGCTATCGCAGTGGCTTGTGAGAATTTTTTCTCTGCTTCTTCTTCTTTTTTGGCGGAACAATCGCATGAGGACTCGAAAACTCGCGACACATTTCCTGTCGCTACCCTTCGCTCCACAAACGATTCATATTACTAAGCTTGACTGTGCTTCTGCGATATCGTTTCCTGATTCTTATTTCTTCCGATCTGGTTTAATCGTGTTCTTCATTCTGGCAAAACGTGAAGTCAAAAAATAGAAGTTATATTACTCTTAAATTAGTTTCGTTGAAGTTGCTCTTGTGTAAAATTCAACTTTTTCGTAGCCAACGTAAGATAAAAAACGTAGACGTAAAGATCAGACTTATAATGTTCCCCAAAAATCATTTCTTGCTTTGATTCTCATGCAACGCTATGCAATAAAGGGTTTTAAACTCATGCCTTGTCTATAGTCCATTGTGCAACACCTGGCAACTGTGAAAAACTCTGTAGTCCATATTGTGACCGCGTATGGAAATGTCGAATCAATGACACCGAAAAAAAGAAGAAGAAAAAGTGTTTCAGACACGTCGGAAGAATGAGCGTGCATTCTGGAGTGTCGGATTTTCAACGGTTACCGAGCGATTTTTCAGTCGCTGCAGCCTAAAACCGCGCAGACGACCGCTACGTTGCCGCGTTTCTAAAAAAAACGACGCATAAACATTCAAATGTTGCCAAATTTTGCCCGGATGAGTACTTATTTTCGAGAAAGGTTATGAATATTTTTTCGTGTCATCATCAGGAACGTTGTTTTTAAATGCGAATAAAATTCTATGCAAAATTCAGCGACAAATGCTTGTAGTCCGAGAGCCAGACGACTTTGAGTGACAAACTCGGGATACATGTTTTGACCCCCTAAATCGATAGCCTTGCATGCACTGAAACGGAAAATTTTTGTCTGCCGCCATCTAGCCTGTGCCATCACCCTCATCTAGGCCCTCAAAGTGGTCCAAAAAACACCATCTGGTGACAAACTCCTGACGCTCGGCAGACAAGTCTATTATTAAAGGTCATACCCAGGGTGACTAGAAAAACTTTGTCTGCCGCCTTCTAGCCTGTGCCATCACCCTCATCTAGGCCCTCAAAGTGGTCCAAAAAACACCATCTGGTGACAAACTCCTGACGCTCAGCAGACAAGTCTATTATTAAAGATCATACCCAGGGTGACTAGAAAAACTTTGTCTGCCGCCTTCTAGCCTGTGCCATCACCCTCATCTAGGCCCTCAAAGTGGTCCAAAAAACACCATCTGGTGACAAACTCCTGACGCTCAGCAGACAAGTCTATTATTAAAGATCATACCCAGGGTGACTAGAAAAACTTTGTCTGCCGCCTTCTAGCCTGTGCCATCACCCTCATCTAGGCCCTCAAAGTGGTCCAAAAAACACCATCTGGTGACAAACTCCTGACGCTCGGCAGACAAGTCTATTATTAAAGATCATACCCAGGGTGACTAGAAAAACTTTGTCTGCCGCCTTCTAGCCTGTGCCATCACCCTCATCTAGGCCCTCAAAGTGGTCCAAAAAACACCATCTGGTGACAAACTCCTGACGCTCAGCAGACAAGTCTATTATTAAAGATCATACCCAGGGTGACTAGAAAAACTTTGTCTGCCGCCTTCTAGCCTGTGCCATCACCCTCATCTAGGCCCTCAAAGTGGTCCAAAAAACACCATCTGGTGACAAACTCCTGACGCTCAGCAGACAAGTCTATTATTAAAGATCATACCCAGGGTGACTAGAAAAACTTTGTCTGCCGCCTTCTAGCCTGTGCCATCACCCTCATCTAGGCCCTCAAAGTGGTCCAAAAAACACCATCTGGTGACAAACTCCTGACGCTCGGCAGACAAGTCTATTATTAAAGATCATACCCAGGGTGACTAGAAAAACTTTGTCTGCCGCCTTCTAGCCTGTGCCATCACCCTCATCTAGGCCCTCAAAGTGGTCCAAAAAACACCATCTGGTGACAAACTCCTGACGCTCGGCAGACAAGTCTATTATTAAAGATCATACCCAGGGTGACTAGAAAAACTTTGTCTGCCGCCTTCTAGCCTGTGCCATCACCCTCATCTAGGCCCTCAAAGTGGTCCAAAAAACACCATCTGGTGACAAACTCCTGACGCTCGGCAGACAAGTCTATTATTAAAGATCATACCCAGGGTGACTAGAAAAACTTTGTCTGCCGCCTTCTAGCCTGTGCCATCACCCTCATCTAGGCCCTCAAAGTGGTCCAAAAAACACCATCTGGTGACAAACTCCTGACGCTCAGCAGACAAGTCTATTATTAAAGATCATACCCAGGGTGACTAGAAAAACTTTGTCTGCCGCCTTCTAGCCTGTGCCATCACCCTCATCTAGGCCCTCAAAGTGGTCCAAAAAACACCATCTGGTGACAAACTCCTGACGCTCAGCAGACAAGTCTATTATTAAAGATCATACCCAGGGTGACTAGAAAAACTTTGTCTGCCGCCTTCTAGCCTGTGCCATCACCCTCATCTAGGCCCTCAAAGTGGTCCAAAAAACACCATCTGGTGACAAACTCCTGACGCTCGGCAGACAAGTCTATTATTAAAGATCATACCCAGGGTGACTAGAAAAACTTTGTCTGCCGCCTTCTAGCCTGTGCCATCACCCTCATCTAGGCCCTCAAAGTGGTCCAAAAAACACCATCTGGTGACAAACTCCTGACGCTCGGCAGACAAGTCTATTATTAAAGATCATACCCAGGGTGACTAGAAAAACTTTGTCTGCCGCCTTCTAGCCTGTGCCATCACCCTCATCTAGGCCCTCAAAGTGGTCCAAAAAACACCATCTGGTGACAAACTCCTGACGCTCAGCAGACAAGTCTATTATTAAAGATCATACCCAGGGTGACTAGAAAAACTTTGTCTGCCGCCTTCTAGCCTGTGCCATCACCCTCATCTAGGCCCTCAAAGTGGTCCAAAAAACACCATCTGGTGACAAACTCCTGACGCTCGGCAGACAAGTCTATTATTAAAGATCATACCCAGGGTGACTAGAAAAACTTTGTCTGCCGCCTTCTAGCCTGTGCCATCACCCTCATCTAGGCCCTCAAAGTGGTCCAAAAAACACCATCTGGTGACAAACTCCTGACGCCTAGTGCGGTTGCAGATGTACTCCTGTGAGCAGCTTGTGTAATAAAGTTTGAATGATACATCATTCTCTTCGTTTTTTCGTGTAGAATCCGATTTTCGATGTTGTCAAGTCCAAAAATGATGCTGGTGCCCCCAATTCAAGATGGCGCCCAAAATGGCCGCCCCGGGGGTCAAAATTCCAAAATTTGAGAATATTGTCGAGTTTGGTATCCATTTATATGTAATTTTGGTCGTAGAATTCATATCTGGTGTCAAAAAATAATTTCAACCCCTTAGGGTCCGTCAAATCCAAGATGGCGGCCAAAATTTCAACTTTAATGATAATTACCCAAGATGCACCTTTCACTGTCGAATGACGTGTCTTCATTTATGTTAATTAGGTCAGAAAACCTACAAGGGAGGTCTACAATGCCACTGCACCCTATGGAGGGCCAGGGTTCACCCCCTCCTACCCCCAATATGGCCGCCGCGGAGGGCATAAATAGTGACATTCTCTCAGAACGTCATAGTAGGTGTCCATTCCTATGTAATTTGAGGCGTAAATTCCAAATTTCAAGTCATAAATCGCAAATGTGAGACTTGCAATGGCTTATACCCTATATGGGGCCAGGGGAACCCCCTCAACCCCCTCTTCTTTCTAATATGGCTGCCATGGGGGGCATAAATAGTGAAATTCTCTCAGGACGTCATGTGAGGTGTCGATTCTTATGTAAGTAGAGGCTTATATTCCGAATTCCAAGTTGAAAATCGCAAATTAGAGGTCTGGAATGCCATTTCACCCTACGCGGGGCCAGGAGCAGCCCCCTACCCTCTTCAAAACGGTCGCCGGGGGGGGCATAGTTGCAGTGAAATTCTCTCAAAGCGGCATGTGAGGTGTCGATTCTAATGTAAGTTGAGGCCATTTCACCCTACGCGGGGCCAGGAGCAGCCCCGTACCCTCTTCAAAACGGCCGCCGGGGGGACATAGTTGCAGTGAAATTCTCTCAAAGCGGCATGTGAGGTGTCGATTCTCATGTAAGTTGAGGCGTAGATTCCGAATTTTAAGTCAGAAATCGTCAATATCTCAAAGTGACAAAAACACTTAAGCATGGCAATCGCTCTGGCCTTCATCTTGGAATAAAGAATGCATCTTGGGTTGGGTTCAGTTATGTCGAAAGAGCTGGAAATGAATCGGATAATTTAATGGTGATTGACATATTTCACCGGTGTTCTTTTTCAAATGTACACAGAGGATTCATATTGGTTTCTGGTTCTTTCATTATTAGATAACTGGATAATAGATGGTTCTTTTTGTAATCGATTTTCTTCTAGCAGGAGCGTGCGTTTTGTTGCAGATAACGCAGGAAACTGTAGGTGTCGCTTCTACTAGGAGACGAAACCCTGCGCTACAAAAAGCACTCAATTATCCAGTTGTTTTAATTGCAATTAAACTGAGTGCGTTCATAAACAATAACATAGGAACTCTGAATGCAGATACATACTTCGTCGGCAAAAAAATTATATTTTTGTGGGAATTTTTAAAAATGAAAAAAACAGACGCCCATCTGAGTCCTTTGCGTACATAGAAAAAGAATACGCGTGAAATTTGTCAATTACCATTAAAATCACCAATTCATTTCCAGCTCTTTCGACAAAAATGAACCCAAGCAGCATTTTTAGTCCAAAATGTAGGCCAAAGCGGTTGCCATATATAAGTATTTTCGTCACTATGGGATATTTACATGTTTTGACTTGTGATTCGAAATCCACGCCTCAGATTAAAAACAAATCGACACCTACTATGCCGCTTTGAGAGAATTTCACTGTTCCTATGTGGGCGAATATTGGAATAGCGGACATTTCAGGGTGAAAAAAGTCGATAAATCAAGTTCATAATTTCCCTTGGAAGTTATGTGTTTTCTTAATTCTGGACGATTTCTGGGATCTGAAAACGTATATGGTCCCAATGTTATGAATCGACACCTCACATGACGTCCTGAGAGAATTTCACTATTTATGCCCCCCATGGCAGCCATATTAGAAAGAAGAGGGGGTTGAGGGGGTTCCCCTGGCCCCATATAGGGTATAAGCCATTGCAAGTCTCACATTTGCGATTTATGACTTGAAATTTGGAATTTACGCCTCAAATTACATAGGAATGGACACCTACTATGACGTTCTGAGAGAATGTCACTATTTATGCCCTCCGCGGCGGCCATATTGGGGGTAGGAGGGGGTGAACCCTGGCCCTCCATAGGGTGCAGTGGCATTGTAGACCTCCCTTGTAGGTTTTCTGACCTAATTAACATAAATGAAGACACGTCATTCGACAGTGAAAGGTGCATCTTGGGTAATTATCATTAAAGTTGAAATTTTGGCCGCCATCTTGGATTTGACGGACCCTAAGGGGTTGAAATTATTTTTTGACACCAGATATGAATTCTACGACCAAAATTACATATAAATGGATACCAAACTCGACAATATTCTCAAATTTTGGAATTTTGACCCCCGGGGCGGCCATTTTGGGCGCCATCTTGAATTGGGGGCACCAGCATCATTTTTGGACTTGACAACATCGAAAATCGGATTCTACACGAAAAAACGAAGAGAATGATGTATCATTCAAACTTTATTACACAAGCTGCTCACAGGAGTACATCTGCAACCGCACTAGGCGTCAGGAGTTTGTCACCAGATGGTGTTTTTTGGACCACTTTGAGGGCCTAGATGAGGGTGATGGCACAGGCTAGAAGGCGGCAGACAAAGTTTTTCTAGTCACCCTGGGTATGATCTTTAATAATAGACTTGTCTTCCGAGCGTCAGGAGTTTGTCACCAGATGGTGTTTTTTGGACCACTTTGAGGGCCTAGATAAGGGTGATGGCACAGGCTAGAGGGCGGCAGACAAAAATTTTCCGTTTCAGTGCATGCAAGGCTATCGATTTAGGGGGTCAAAACATGTATCCCGAGTTTGTCACTCAAAGTCGTCTGGCTCTCGGACTATTGCGAGTGTTTTGAGAACTTTATGTTTTATAGATAGAAATTTGACAACGTTCGAAAGTTCATACGACGTTGTTTTGCTGGCACGTTAATGGAGTAGCGGCCTGGAGAGTGATTTAATCAAATAAGTATTACGGCAGAAATGAGCGGCGGCGTAGATTACGAAACGCGATGAGCAGTGCGCATCGCAGCGTGTTCGGAGAGATGAAGATCATTCGGAGTGAGACAATGAGTTTTCCTCGGAAGTGTGACCGATAAACAGACGAACCAGGGCGAAACGGCACAATGTCCGATTGTGAGTTTTATTTTATTAAGACAAAAGCTGGGCCGAGTCGCTAAAACCATGGATGTGCCTACACTACCTCATCCGACGGTTTTTCGTGGTTGTTTTTCTTAGCCGAGCGTTAAAGTCTCTCGGTTATCAACGTAGAAATTGCGGAAATAGGAACGCCGATGCTGAATGCAGTTTGGAAGCAGTGGCGTATGCAGGATGAGGTTCGGGGGCGGTGGGCAAACCACCCACCGGGGGGCCATCTCCAGGAAATTTTCTGGATTTAACCCCGTAAAATCTCACTTTTTAACAATTTCTGTCATGAAAAGTGATGAGAGGCTCTCCACCATTTTCGTTCGAGTTTAAGATCGAAATGGGAAATTCTCTTTATAGTCGTCTTATCAATTAATAGGTCTGTTGCACCCAAGAGATATAGCCGCAAATAAATGTACTTTTTATGAGTAAAATCACGTGGAAACTACGTTGGGCATGTCGAAGAAGTCAGAAATCCAAAAACTAAGTCCAATACGTGCTTTACAAACGGCGGGTTGTAACTTTTGCACTAAATAAAACAATAATTTGAATTCTTAGGTTGGCTCAGTTGGCTGCCTTTTTGTGCCCTGAAAGCTCCATAACCTAACCTCAAAAGTACTGACATGACCGTACTCTCCCCATATAGGTACTCTTCTATGATGATAAAACTACATATCGTGAAAAGAGGCGGATCATTCCTTGGGCGCGACAATGCAAGACTGGAAAGGATGGATGGACGATGTCCCTGAGTAGGCACGCCATGCCGGACCACGCTGGACTCCAGAGTACGACTTACTGTCCAAGTCTGACTGCGTCCACCGCCCGCCGCACAGTGGATTGAGCTAATACCAGAGGTCGGACATGAATTGTTCGGCTAAAATTTCAAACTTTGATGTTTATATAGTCACAAATTCAATTTCAAGGGGTGATTTCGAAATCAAATATCATAAAAAACCCAATAGAGCCACATTTTTGTCTCATATCCTCGAAAATTTAAGCTTCCAAAGTTTCCAAATTTCGTACAACTTTTCCTATTGACCGGATCCACTGTGCGGCGTTACGGCCGTTGCTTCGTCGCGCCCGATCGCGCCCGGCTCCGACTCCGGTCCGTCCATCGATGTCGTTGGTCCACCGTCCATCGTCCATCGTTTTCGTTTGATTTTTCCACGGGTCACGGATCGATACTCGCCCGATCGGGACGCCGCGCCGCGACGCCGACGCGACGCCGTGGCCTCGAGTCGCCCGTCGAGCGCCGCGATGCCCCATCGGGATTCCAGGATTCTCAGACGCTTCCAGACTTCAGAGCTGGACGCAGTCGTCGAGGGAATACTCAGTCCAATGCACAGTTTTTTTCCTCCTCCATTTCGTGACGTCATACAACTAGCTACGGCACATGAGATTTTAAATTTATACTGGAAAAAAAAAAAAAAAAAAAAAAAAAAAAAACATTGGATTTAGAGTCCAGACTCTTAAGAACATCGACAAGAAAAAATACTCTTGATTCAATCAGATTTAAGCTTCAATCAAGAACCAAGCCTCTTATAATTTGAACGAATTTCCTTTTGATTTAAGCTTAAATCTGATCGAATCAAGAGTCCTTTTTCTTGTCAATGTTTTCAAGAGTCTGGACTCTAGATCCAATGTTTTTTCTTTCTTTTTTTTTTTTTCTAGTGAAGATACGGTTCAAAGAACCGAGAAAGCGGTTGCATGAACCGCACAATCCGGTCGAAATTGAACGTCGTACATTCCGTTCATATGACCGAACTTTTTTCCTCTATCCTCCGTATACGTAGTATAGAGCGATCCTATTGGTTGTAATGGGTGATTCTAATAAGACTACACTGAAAAATGTATGATAACGTCTTTTATGAATCTACGTGATTTTTTACACAGTGATACTATTTAGTGAAAAGAACCTGAATTATAGCAGTGTTAACCAGAACTTCAGTGATACCTATCGTAATATAGTAAATACTACTAGCAATCGCAAAAAAGGGTGCTGGTGTGATTTTACTCAATAAGCATAGTTCTCTGGCAGAATTTAACCCTATGCGGTTGTAGCGCCTGAAATAACGTCAACTTTTGCGCACATTCTTACAGGTTCGTTTTTTAAGACGAATTTCACTGTTCAACGGAATCAATGATTTCATCTGGACGAATTTTTGAGGAAACTCGAATTCGAGACTTTGAGCGTTATGGTTCTCTGCCATACCTATAACACGGCTGGTTATCAGCTCTCAATATGCATTTGAGGCTGATTTTGGAAAAATTCGTCCACATAGGTTTATTTCAACTTCCGTCAGGGTTGCTCTTAAAACAAGTATCAAAGAAGACCTCAGTCAAACTCCCTATCATTACATATCTCCAGAAAATCCAGTCTTGAAAAAAGTTAAAAAAAAAAAAAAAAAAAACTAGAATCCAAGCGTGCACTTTAATTATCACCAAGCATTCGTTTATTAGTTTTTACAGCGGGCCGCGGTATTTCCAGTCAAAATGGAAGCGGAGGATAAACACCTCATCTAGACTCCTAATTGGGCATCTTGGAAGGGAAACTGCAATTAACCAGCCGAGCACCCTTGAATCGACGCCTTGCAATGCTCTCGAATCGATACAATCGATTGTATACTTTACAACGCGGCTGATTTTGTATCGAGCTTCGATACTTCACTATAAGGGAGCGTTGAAACATATCGATCCTGGAAATCATAAAGATCTCGAATCGATATATTCCTCAGCACCTTGCGGCGAGACTCATTTCGTATCGAAGTTCGATGCTTCTCCGTAGAAGAGCGTTAGAATATATCGATACATCGACGGAGATAGCAAGGCTGCGGTCGGGCGGACTTGAACGTGAAAGGAGTGAGGATGAGGCATCTACTAAATGACGCATGTAATAAGGAGATCTTCTGCGGAATGTTTGTTTACACGGCTACCGCGGCGAGTGATAAATCATAACTCTGCAGCACGCTACGCTATTTTCTAAGGCGCTGGGTCCTTGACATGGTCCGAGTGCGAGTCGGGAGACGCGCATCTCAAGATAATGTAGCGGATGCTTAGAACTCCTTCAAATAGGCGGGTAGGCAATTTCACGATGGACGGGTAGTTTTAGATGCAGTGCGTGTAATTGAAGGAGATTCATGCGTGCACTGAAACGCATTCTGCCGTGCTAAGGAAGAACGCCCTATTCACATTCGAGAGTTGCCAAATAGCCCTTAATAAAACATGTATTTTTAAATTTATCCATGGATATTTTTTCTCAAAATTTTAGATATTTTAGATTAAATTGCGTACAAAATTATCTGAAATTTTTGGAAAATAATTTTCCAAGTTTTCCCAGTAAATTCGGTTTTTATCAGAGGAAACTTGGCAACGTCTGAAGGCTCAAACGGCGTTCTTGCTTAGCACGGCAGCATTGCTAAATTCTCGTTCGATTTTCTTGTGCACTAACAATAAGTCACAAACGGTTGTCATGCTCAAGCAGGTAGAATATTGATCGGGGGAGGGGGGGGGGAGTTGAATTCGGAATCTGAGTGAAGTCATCGGAATCTCCATCTCCGCCTTTTAGTGCGCTTGCTTTACACACGCCTGAAAAATACTATCCGTCCCCGGTGAGGAAAATTTGAAATTATTTTTCAAAAACTCACAACAAAAAAGGCGGAAAGTTTATTTTGAAAGGTTTTAATAATTTTGAGGATTTAGGTCATACTATGCATAAAATCACACTCGTCTAATGAGAGATAAAATAAATTAAAGAAAAATCATCACATTTACCTTACAATTTTCGGACGCAACCGTCATTAAATTGCGTCATTTTCATCATTCCGGAACATTTTCTTAAAAACATTGGAACTGAATGATATCAGAATGTTGACTACATCCATTTTCGCTTCACTTTGATCATGTACAAAGCTCTAATCAGTGCAAACGAGCAAGTCAAATTGGAATTGGACAGTGTTAAACAGAGAGGAACCAAGCCATATCAGCTATTGCCAACTTTAATTGGGCACTTTAATTTTTTACATGAAAACGGTTATGCGGATTTGTGTGCAAAAAGTAGATTTTCTTAATGGTACGAAGCAAATTCCTTAAAATTTTCAAAGGAATCCGCTCAAACGTTCTCTCGTAAAAAAATGAATTTGCCCAGTTAAATTTGACAATAGCTAATGTTGTCCGGTCCCTTTCTGTTAAACAAGGTCCAAATAGGAACTATAATTTCTGGCTCATCTGTAAAAAAACATTGTGTGCATATGGAAACTGTATACTGCCGTGCTAAGGAAAAACGCCATATGAACCTTCAGGCGTTGCCAAATTTCCTTTGATAAAACATTAATTTCCTGGTAAATATATGAATATTTTTCTTCCAATCTTTAAGATAATTTTGTTCGCAATTTCACCTTAAGTCCTTGAAAATTTCAAGGTAAAATACTCAAAGCTTTCCTAAAAAATAAACATTTTATCGAAGGAAATTTGGCAACTCTCGAATGTTCATACGGCGTTCTTCCTTAGCACGGCAGTATAGTACATATCGACGGTGAAAGTCGGCAATCACATAACTCGTCACATGACTCGTGTCGGAAAATCTCCGCCTCTACGTCATTTTTTTAAAGGAGAGCAAATTGACATTATTTCTTGAAGTTTTTGAAGAATTTTCTTCGCATTGAGAAGAATAATTATGACCGTTTTAAAGAATTGCCGTTGAGTAGTTTTCCATTTAAAAAATAAAGTATGACAGGAAGTCTGCGACGTCGCAAACCGAATTATGTGATTGCCGACTTGCACCGTCGATATGCCCCCGCTATTGTAGTTCCAAATTTCATTATTCAGTCGAAATGGAGCGCAAAGAAGATACTACCTCTGCGGAATTGTCATATTCAAGCAGAGTTCATGATCCCGAATGTCACCCCAACCACCGTTGCCTATCGATGAGGGCCTCCACTTCTTTGTCTTTTTGATAGTTAAGTGCTTTGGATAGAAATTCTTCGACGCCAACCGAAGGAATTCCTCTACTTTCGATACGGCCTTGGTACTCGTGCAATCGCTCGTATGGTGGACTCCGCTAAAAATGAACCAATACATTAATGATTTTACTGTGGGATCAAAGACTAATATTAAACGGAGTTTACACCGCTTTTCCACCTTGGTAAATTTTAAATTGTACAAACTGGATAAAAAAATTTGATCACGAGGATTGTACCTCTGTTCAAATGGAACACGTATAAGACATCGAAGACTAATAATAAACGGAGTTTACACCCCTTTCCCTTATTGGTAAATTCTAAATTTTACAGACTGGATAAAAAAATTGATTACAAGGATTGTACCTCTGTTCAGATGGAACACGTATAAGACATCAAAGACTGATATAAAGGGGGTTTTACGCTGCTTTCGCGTACTTATTGATAAATTCTAAATTGTACAGAGTGGGAATAAAAATCAGTCGCAAGGATTGCACCTCCGAT
This sequence comes from Bemisia tabaci, assembly GCF_001854935.1. Taxonomy (NCBI): domain Eukaryota; kingdom Metazoa; phylum Arthropoda; class Insecta; order Hemiptera; family Aleyrodidae; genus Bemisia; species Bemisia tabaci. The sequence continues at coordinate 1,486,308 of NW_017547297.1, read as the reverse complement.
CAAATGAAACACTGAAGTTTTCGGTCCAAGATACCAAAGTTTCTAGTGCTAGGAACCAAAATTCAGTTCAGATATTTGAACTTTCTTGTTAAGACTATGCGTGTCTTACAAAATGTAGCTAACACAAACTTCACTATTCTGAATTGAAGTTCGGTTCGCATAATTAAAAACTGCAATTACCTGAACTGAAAACCTTAGTGGTCCACGCATGAAATGTTTTTCTCCATGCAGATGATATTTCCTGAAATTCCTGAAACCTGCACTATTCTGAAGTAAACTAATCTACATCTTGTTACATCAAGTTACTACAAGTTACATCTTGTGAAAACCATAAAAAATGTACTTACCATTCTCCGATATGAAATGCTCTAGGCGAAATCAAGACAAGTGACACAAGACTGCGCCGCAGACAGTTGTTAAGAACATGCTGAAGACTAAAGTCCCAGTTGTAGTCATCAAATTCACAGAAAGATTTTGAGCAGTTGTAAATCTTGCGCCATACAGAAGAGTTGAACGCCATTCCCATGTTACTCAAATGTGAAGTCTGCTCTACCTTTTAAAAAAGAAAAAAGAAGGAAAAAAACATATTTTCAATTAATGCAGCCCGTTACATTGGTTGTTTTCAGGGCCGGATTTACCTACTTGCCGCCCATGGGCCGCCTGTATTTTGCCGCCCCCTTCTCATTCGCTTTGAAACATCAATAAAAACCATCAAGTGAACGTGCCGGAGGGAGGGGGGTGCATAAGACGCATTTACCTGCTCGTGTTGGATACATTTCAAAAGTTGCAAAATTTCACGGAGCTGGACGGGGAAGTCAAGTTCCGTAAACCTATCTCTGTGTGGACAAGGTCCTCCATTTATAGGAAACGAACCAAAAAATTATGAAAGAATAAACATAAATGTGGTTTAATAATTTTAACTTTCGCCGCTGCGCCTCGCTGATCGCACTGTGTTTGGCGCAATGCGTGAAGTATTCCTGCAGTCTTGTAGGCGCTATGCGTTTCACGCCAACCGCTCCTGACCGCACTGTGTTTAGCGCGATGTGTGAAGTATTCATGCAGTCTTGTAGGCGCTAATATGTGTTACATGCCGACCGCCGCGCCGAGGGCTTGTTCTTTTCATCTCAAGTCCTCGTCATCATTCCTCTCTGCGCTGAGGTCCAGGACAAATTGCGTGTTTAGTTCTTCTCTTAACTCGACTAATTAAAGATACTGTCTCTTATATCACCGAAAAACGACAAAATTAAAAATTTCTATACTCTCAGGAAAAAGAGATTTTGTTTCCTTTTCTTATTGATAATTTTTTTTCTGAATCCGATTTTTTTATACCTACATTTAAAAAAATTGGAAAATTTGCCGCCATGAGTCGCAGCCCATGTGGCCACCCCCTTAATCCGGCCCTGGTTGTTTTGTTGTTTTTTTTTTTTTTTTTTTCATTTTACCTGCTTGAACTATATGAACTGGTATGCAGTAAAGAAATACTATATTTCGCTCGGTCTGAAAACAACATAAATGCCATTACCCAAGCAGCAGTGATTGCAAGAAAATGCGATTTGATCGGAGGGTGTGTGATGATTTCATCTACGTCGATTTATTGTAATACTGTCGGGCAGAAAATTGCAAGAGGTTGCGATTTCATCGCATAAAACGACTTTAAATTTTGAACCAAATCTTCTGCTATCGAATACGAAAAATCATGGAGACTTTAAGTTTTATGTTGACCAGTCTCTCGAAAGAGAAATAAAATTTCTACGGAAGTCTGCAACGTCGCAAATGGAGAAACGTCGTCTCTCATTTTGCCCAAAAATATGTATGCATAAAATTGAAGGCATTATGACTGGCCTCTCTCAACTTATGCTTCGTCTGTAACGATAAACAATGGGACGCGCTTGCCACGGCGCCTTGATATGACTATACAACCTCGACGGATGTCCGTATTGCGGTTAAAAAATTGAAGGCGTTTTGAGTTCTTACGCAGAATACCTTTGGCTGATTCGATCGACAAACGCGTTGGTCGGCGGTGACGGGGACTTGATGCAACTATTTAAGCTTGTTGGATGTCCGTATCGGTCCGACTGAAGTGCGAAACCACGTATCTCCATTGCGTTGTTTCAAAATGTCCGTTCTTAATTCATCTCTTCCATGAGAAACAATCCTTTACAATAAACGCAGGATGATATCGTCGGCGATTCATTGCATTATCATCGAACAAAAAGTCCTGATAAATTGAGGTATAATTTCAATTGGATCGAATATATATATATACAGAATATTTATAGAGAATATTTATAGAGAATATTTATAGAGATTGCGACAGGATCGAGGATAATCGCTCAGATTTTGATGATCCTATAGCGAATTTATCGGCAAAAATTGTGTAAAAATCTTAGTTTAATTTTAAAATATTGCAATTTTTCCGTTGAAAAATGTTCCTTGAGAAGACTGAGAGAGAAACAGTAGTTCCCTATTGCAAAATGTAGTTCGATTCACTTTGATACCATAATCCTTGTCTAACAGACTCATGGCAGCATCATTCAGTCGGAGGAGAACCATAAATCGAACTCTAAATCTTTCAGTAAGGAAAGCGAAATTAATACAGTAGTACCTCTTCCGAAATTTCGTAGCTTTTGTATGCCTTTGGAGGGGGTCCTAAAGAATAAATACTGCACTGAGGGCATTCAGCTCCAGCAGTTTTCTCCATAATGCCCAAGACATGAATAAAATCCTCAGCTACATAATGATCCTCTTCCAAAAATAATACCAAACCTGAATGAACAAAAAATGAAAGGGTAAGCAATCTCTCATTGTGAGAGAACATCCTAATATTATTTTACATTTTTTGAAAGATAAGTCAATACGAATTTCGGTCCAATTATTATCATTGAATTCTTTCGGTATATATACGCAAATTTTTTGACTGTAAAATACTCATAAAAAAGTCCATTATTTGAAGGTCATATCAAGGCTTATCGAAATTTAATTTTGTGTGCTATCTGATTTTTTAGATTTTCAAACAACCGCGCAAGAAATTCGCACCTCTCCGGCTGCGTATCAGAAATTGCAGTTCCTAATTGCAATTGTTTATTACCAGTGTGATGGCGTGTGATCTCCAATTGGTTGAACACCCGATTCGCCTTCCACCACCAATGGTGTTTGATCTGCGTGATTTTGGCCTCCCTGTAGTGACCGTACAGATCTGGGTGTAGAGCATTGGTACATCCATTAGCTATTGCCCTCAAAACAAAAATGAATTACCGTGAAACAAAATGTGCAAACATTTTATTATGCGACAGTAACGCAGAAAGACAAGCACAAATATTAAGCTGATTATGATGAGAAGCCGATTATTGAAATTGATAGACAAAGCTACAGACAAAGAAGACAAAAGGGATATGGAGGGATCCTATTGGTGGAAGCAGATGGTTACAATAGACAAAGACAGTAGGTAATAGACTAACTAACGGCGACCCACGAGAAATTTGATAGTTAGTCCATCATCTTCTCCTTTAGTCTATAAGGACCACACATTTCAACCAATAGGATTGCTCCATACTCCCTCTGTCCTTCTTGTCTATCAGTCCGCAGGAGCCAATAAAATTTTTTAATTATCATTTTTCCCCTCCTACCTTACAATGAAACGGGTCATCTTTAAGAGGGCTTTGGTGCCAAATAATGGGAAAATGAGTTTTGGACGATACGTAAAGGTAAATGCAAAGGTTTATTTTATAAACTTGCATGAAAATAATGACACCTAACTTTTGGCTTGAGCCACAAAAATCATCAGCGATTGCGATTAACTAGAGAATAAAATTCTGGTATAAACGGAACAAATTTTGCAATGAGGAACTTCTATTTCCGGCTCATTATAGAAACAACATATCGACGGCGTAAGTCCGCAATCTCATATCTCGTTTGCGGTGTCTGAAAATCTCCGCCTCTATGTTATTTTTTTAAAGGAGAACAAATTGACATCATCCCTTGAAGTTTATGCAGAATTGTCTTCGCTCAGAGAAGGAAAATCACGGCAGTTTTAAAGAACTGCCGTCGAGTAGTTTTCCGTTGAAAAAATAAATTATGACAGGAAGCACGTCGCAAACCGAGTTATGTGATTGCCGACTTACACCGTCGACATATGCCATTGGTTTCCCCATGCAGAATTAAGTATTTACGGGAGAGCCAGAGACATAGTGGCTCTTTATTGCAAAATTTAATCTAGATGTAAGTCGTGTCGTATAGGTGATATCACGTATTTAGGGTATCATGTAAGTTTCGGTTCGTTAAATAGAACCTCTCCCTCATTTCTGAACTCGGTCTTCAATTCGCCTTATTTTGAAAATTCGGTCTCGTAAACCGCAGTTCGATTTGAAGAACAGAATGGCACATGCAGCCGATGTGGAACGTCGTGCGCACGGTGCAAACAATTTAATTGTTTTATAGACCTGAAGTCCCTCTTAAAATACGCGATAAAAGGGCTTAGGAAGTTCCATTCGAGTCTGAACTTGATACGTCATCATACTAAAGGATGCTCTCAGTTATTTCCAGGCCAAGGTTTTTACTCCTCCCATATATTTATTCAAAGACAGGAAATCTACACCAGCGGGCTGATTATTGGAATTGATGGACAAATGGATAGACCAATGAAACAAAGGAAAAATTAAGGGATCGTATTGGTTGGAACAGGTGATTCTGATAGACTAAGGGAAAAATGATGGACCAGCTATAGGGTCGCTCGTCGGTTGCCGTTACCTATGTAGTCTATTACTCACCTGCAATATCCATTGCAACCACCCGCTTCAACCGATAGGATTCTTCACTTGACCTTTGTCTATAGCTGTTTGTATAAAATTCATTAATCAGGCTAATGATCTGGATCGAGCTCAGAAAAAATCTCGAGTTTTTTTTTTTTTTTTTTTTTTTTTTTTTTTTTTTTTTTAATATTCTGCTTGCGAGAATTTTTTTTCCATCTCAAACAGGGCCGGATTGGTCGTGCTGTCGGGGTGTTGTAGCACCCCGGGCCTGTAACCCAACGGACCCACTGGATGATGTTTTTTTTCTTTTGGGTTTTTTTTTGGGGGGGGGGGTTATTTTTTATTTTTGTTTTTTTGTTTTTGTTTTTTTTGTTTTTTTGTTTCATTTGTACGCAGTTTGTACGCATACTTCTATGTTTAGTTTGTTAGCTTAGCGAGTAACCCGACCAGATCCCCTAGGGGCACTTGGAGTTTAAAAGATAAACTTTGAAAAGACTGGAATTTTGGGCGTCATGGGGCCCTTAAGTAAATTTTAGGGTTTTTGACCTCCAGTGACTGGTGGGATATGAAAGCCCAATACTGAAATTTTGCTGGAGAAAAGTCGCTCGAGAGGGACTGCCTTAGAGAGGGAGGAGCGCTAATCTGGCCCTGATCACAAGAAAGGTTTTTCTTTCGATATTTTTTTTTAACATGCAATGAATTTGAACTAGGACCTTTTTTAAAATACTATTAACCAAGAAAACCAACTTTGCCGCAAAAGTCAATATTTTTCAAATTGTCACTATCTTGATCCCTCTTTTCTGAATGCAAAAGTAGCCAAATCAATTCAGGGAAGGAGACCAAGTGATTCGCTCTTAGAATTTCTATTTGCGTAATCAAGCAATTCAGATAGAGGAACTAAATACGCATCAGTGGCGTGGCGTGAATTACGATTTATCGATGGTTCTGTCATTTAAACCTATGGTAAAGAATCGATTATTAAGGTGTTCGCTGTGAACACCCTGTTTATCGATCCTTTTCCACAGGTTTAAATGGCATAACAATCGATACATCGCAATTTACGCCACGCCACTGATACGCATTCTGACGCTCATTGATGGTGAGACTCCCAAACCACGTATCTCGTTTACAGCGTTTCCATATCTCCGCTTCGATCTCATTTCCTTTAAGGAGAAAAAATAAACATCATTCATTGCAGTTTTCACAGAATTTTCTTCAAATGGAGAAGAAATCAAAGAAATTTTAAGTATGGAGTTTTAAGCAGTTTTTTATTTTTGGAATGAAGTATGACAAGAAGTCTACAACGTCGAAAACCGAAATACGTGGTTTGGGAGTTTCACCATCGTTGTGAAATTCTTCGGTGCAACGTTACCAAGGAGCACACCCCTTATGTTCCTTGTTTGTCAACGAAATTTTGATTAACTTCGGTCCATCTCAAAGAGCCGTATGCAAAAACGACATTTTTCGCCCCCCCACTAAAACTTATTCAAACTTCGTCTATCAGTTACTAATACTGGAGCGCTTCTTTCCCCAAATTTTCAGACCCCCAAAAAATTTTGGGGGAGCGCTAGGGGGGGTGGAAGTCAAAACCTGCGACCCTCGATATCTTTCGAACGAAACAAGATATTGAGGCCCGGTTTGGACGAAAAATCGTCTAAAATTGCATACTTTAAGATTCTAAAGGTCAAAATCCCAAAATTAAATTTTTAACTTAACTTATGTGCTTTTTTCAGTTTTTGAGGAAAAACAATTTCTTTTAAACAGATTAAACTGAAATTTCACATTTTTTGATTTGAACCAAAACCAGTTTTTTAAATTGTTCGTCTTTTTCCGCATCCAACGAGTGGTCGTATAAGCTGGGGAACCGAACGGTTCCGGAGTTATGATCGATTGAAGTTTCCGCTCAACGCGCGCCGACCGATTTTTGCGCGCAAAAAAGTCGGATTTGACTGTTATCAAATCAGATTTAATGTTCAAACTGAGCAAAATGCATTATTAGGGACTTTTGAGGGTCGCTGAGTCCAGAAATTACAGATACTTCCAAAAAATTCACGTTTTTAAAATTACAGCTCCGTAGCGCTATTTTAGAGGCCCACTGAGCGCCGACCGGCCGCTCAGTGGTCCTGTACGAAGCTGTGATTTTAAAAACGTGAATTTTTTGGAAGTATCTGTAATTTCTGGACTCAGCAACCCTCAAGAGTCCCTAATAATGCATTTTGCTCAGTTTGAACTTTAAATCTGATTTGATAACAGTCAAATCCGACTTTTTTGCGCGCAAAAATCGGTCGGCGCGCGTTGAGCGGAAACTTCAATCGATCATAACTCCGGAACCGTTCGGTTCCCCAGCTTATACGACCACTCGTTGGATGCGGAAAAAGACGAACAATTTAAAAAACTGGTTTTGGTTCAAATCAAAAAATGTGAAATTTCAGTTTAATCTGTTTAAAAGAAATTGTTTTTCCTCAAAAACTGAAAAAAGCACATAAGTTAAGTTAAAAATTTAATTTTGGGATTTTGACCTTTAGAATCTTAAAGTATGCAATTTTAGACGATTTTTCGTCCAAACCGGGCCTCAATATCTTGTTTCGTTCGGAAGATATCGAGTGTCGCAGGTTTTGACTTCCACCCCCCCTAGCGCCCCCCCAAAATTTTTTGGGAGTCTGAAAATTTGGGGAAAGAAGCGCTCCAGTATTAGTAACTGATAGACGAAGTTTGAATAAGTTTTAGTGGGGGGGCGAAAAATGTCGTTTTTGCATACGGCTCTTTGATTGAAGTACACCCTAAAACTGACTTTTGCGCTCTGTCTAAGTAGCATTTTTCAACGGAAAAATCGCGATTTGTTGCGATTTTGTCAGCGATAAAATTGCTATGATCATCAACATCCGAGCGATGTCCTCGTTTTTGTTGCAATAAAATCGCGATTTTATCGTCCGGCAATTTATCGCGATATTATCGCAACAAAAATTGCGATATATGGCGATTTAATCTCGATTTTATCGACGAAAATCGATCGCGATTTTATTGAACGAAAAATTGCGATGCATAGCGATTTAATCGCCATAAATTGCAATTTTTTATTCGATAATATTGCGATAAATTGCCACCGATATAATCGCGATAATCAACCAATAAAATCGCTATTTATCGCGATCACTGCTACTTGGGTGCTAACATTCTAACTGCATAGTGTGTCAGTTGCATAAAATATGATTGGTACTCACTGTTCTTTATTGATATTTCGAGGACAGTCTCCAGGAGATTCTCCTGGGAACTCATTCATGTGTGTCTGTATAGAGTGCGGATAAAATATCTGCATGAATTTGCAAAAGCGAATCGTTTGAACGAGCTCATTAAGTTCTGCGTCATAATAGTCATGGCTGAAGATAAGTAGGGCACTTTCGATATCTTTGGCTTTAGCAAGACTTGTGATCAAGTGACGCAGATACTGTATTCTATTATGTACCTGAAATCATTTTGAAAAGTTTTTGATAGGTCGTAATTAGACCACATTACGCAGAAAGGAATCAAGCCACATCAGCTGTTGCCAAAAAGTGGGCAATTTAACTTTTTACATGAAAACGGTTATGCGGATTCTTGTAGCGAATTTCGTAGTGAATTTGCTGCATAGTACGAAGCAAATTCCCTAAAATTTCCAAAAGAATTAGCGCAAAAGTTCTCTTATAAAAAAATTTCCCAGTTCAATTTGGCAATATTTGATGTGACTTGGTTCCTCTATACTAAACGCGATCCATTTTTATCGTACAACTCAAAAATGTCAGAGATTCATGTGGATAGTATTTATATTAAATGACTATGCGTGAATGAATTAAATTAGAATGAGCAGCTATGTCCATAGGATTTGCAGGATATGTAAAGTTTATTTTAAACAATTTTCCAGAAAAACTAATTCCTGTAGAGTAATTTTGTACCCCCTTCAAAAAAGCAGTCCGAAAAACTTTCACTGAAAAAATGGTTTTTCTGTTCTATGTTTCTCTTTCTTTCATGGACATCTCGGGGAAAAACAAAATGTGAGGCCATTTCCGGATTCAACAAATCAAAAATTACCAGAATCTGACCCATCCAAAGACTTGGAAATTCTAGACTCACTTTCATATAAAGCGGCTGGAGTATTTCTTCACAGCATTTCCGCGGAAATTAATGGCTATCCTGGAAATTAATGGCTATCCCGGAAATTAATGGCTATCCCGGAAATTAATGGCTATCCCGGAAAACTGGCAGTAACACCGCGGTCATTTTGGACTCAGCGGATCAATATACCTAAACTAGGAACAATATATCCCAAAAGTGAGACATGTGTAACTCTTTTATCTGTAGCACTGTGTTAACTTTACAGTTGCGGAATTTTATGATCTAACACGGATATCTAATTATCTTGAGCACGAGAATGACCTGAAAGAATTTCGGTGTATTTTCTGCGTGGGTGGAAACCGCGGTGATTTCATGTAAAAACGATCGAGTATTCGTAGAACGTATCAACTGAAGTGCCAATCGTGTGATAATCCTGCCTACCACTCGATATATGAATCATACTTTAAGGAGCCAAGATTGGTAACTAGACGCTATTGTTTGTTATATCAACTTCTTGACTGAAGTAAGCCAAATAAGTGCGCAAACATACGTTCATTATATCAGAGGCTCATTTTCAAATAAAGAGAAAGAAGGGAAAATATATCCGTTGATATATCGAACCTATCGACCTTTTCATTTGAACAGCTCTTATTATTTTTTGGTGTTCCATCTGTAATTAAGGCGATTTGATGAGCGCTATAGGTATTTTATGACAGACCGACGTGTGATATGTCGCATCGATTAGATACTTTTTTTCAGCTGCCCGTCATCTTCCTCGAATAGTGAAATCGCAATTCTGTTGTTAGGAGACTAGAAAATGTACTTACTAATTTTGAGAAACAAATGTAACGTAATGAAGGCATGGTTTCTTTAGAGGAAATATATTCGATGCTGATACCGAAACTGCACTCGAATGCAGTATTTTTCCTCTAAAAAAACAACGCCTTTATTACGTTGAATTTGTTTCTCAAAATTGGTAAGTGAATTTTTTACCATCCTGACAATAGAACTGCAATTTCCAAATTAGAGAATAATGATGAGTAGCTGAAAAAATGGAACCAATCGATGCGATATAGCGCATATCGTTCTGACCTAAAATATGCATGGCGTCCATCGAATCACCTCAACAAATTACCCGTTCAGTATTTTTGCACGCCCAACCAATCAGTCGTAGAGTAGAACGACCTGGCACGAATATAATGGAGATGTTGCCTGTGTGAGGAATTTGCGATTTGATTATTGATTCATATGTAAAAGTTTGCGAGAAACACGATGGGGCCACTGGTTTTCTCTGAAATCAACTCCCAAGCTCAAAAAAAGCTCTCAAGTTGAGACCAAAATGAAGGGGATATCCCACCCTACCCTGAGAGTCCACTTCTACATCAAAACAAACTCTCCATGCAAAGATAGGGAGCAAATACATTAGCAGTGATGCCGTGTTTTCAGTTTTAGAGTCCCCAAATAAAGTGGCAGCCCTGTCAATGTATTTGCTCCCTACCTTTATAGGGAGAGTTTGTCTTGATGTAGAGGTGGACTCTCCGGATAGCGTGGGATACAGGCCCGCCACATCCCATCTCGGGCCCTGGTACCAATTTTCTGGCCCGGGCCCCTAGCACGGGGGGAGGGGGTCCGAGGGGCCTCCCCCGGGAAATTTTTGAAATTTTAAATCTATTTGGACGCATTATGTAGCTCCTATGATGGAGATTTTCCATCAATTTCTGCAGAATAATTACGCCTTTTTGTTTACTTTCAGCACCAAAAACTTTCGAATTGTTGCATTCAAAACATCTATAAATTGTTTTTTGAGGGGGCAGATGATAATTTTCAATTCTATGGGGAGCCGGGCCTCCCTGGACTCCCCTTTCGTACGTCTATGGCAAGGGAGTTAAGCCATTGAAGTCGAGGATGCCCAGAAAGGAGCCTCTTAGCATCCGACAACGGAAGAAAATGAAACACAGTTACTAAAAATATCATTCTACATATACTCAAAATCTTGAAAATCGCTAAAAAAGTAAGAAAAATTTTATAGTGCCCTAGCGTGTTTTTGAAACTTTATTCACCTTTTGCGGAATTTTTAGGGTAATTTTTTCACTTTTCCCTACGAGACAAGGGTTACACATGAATTCGTAGTGGTTTGTCACCTGCGTCACGGGCCCCTCCAGGGCCCGGGCCCCGGTACCAAGGACCCAGTATCCCCCCCCTTGTGGCGGGCCTGGTGGGATATCCCCTCCATTTTGGCCTCAACTTGAGAGCTTTTTTTGAGCTTGGGCGTTAATTTTAGAGAAAACCAGAGGCACCATCGTGTTTCTTGCGAACTTTTGCATGAGAATCAACAGTCAAATCGAAAATTCCTGACACATGCAACATCTCCATTGTGCGGACTGATTGCTGCCACTATGGTCATTCAACAGACCTCAGAATTTAACCTGATTACATTAAATCTTAAATTCTCATCGGTCCTTAATATTGGTTTAATAAATCCATCGAGTCGCAATGATTTATTGATCATGCTTCCTGTGGGTTGCTGTAAAAAAAGTGATCACCTGAATGACTAGGACAAGAGAATCATTGTGAAGCGGTCCAAACACATTTTGATTCTCTACAATTTGCAACTCATTGTATTTTTTAATACTTTCTTGTATATCATAGGAAGTCATAAGAACTTTTGGAATACTGTTCGTCCTGATATCGCTCAGGGTGCCAATCAGGTAATTTTGAAGTTTCTGAAAAAATAAATACGAAACACCATGGAAGAAAACAATATCGAAATTGAGGAGGGAAAAATTAAGATAAAAAATCCTCAGAGCAACCGCTCCGAAAAACGGAAACTAAAGATTTTAGTAACAAGTTACAAAAAAAAAGACTTATTCGATTTAATTTCAAGACGAAATGAGCGCAAGAAAATTTTAAAGCTATATATATTCAGCTTCAAAAGAAAATCTGAGCATTTGCTTTCGATTGCTTTTCGATTCACTCAGCTATGGCTCAGGCAATATACATATTATGGCAAAGCGATGAGCAGAAAAAAAGGGGTTTAATACTACAAAGTTTTGAATTATTGATCAAAAAACATCGAACTACAAGCCAAAATAAATGGTATAATAATAATATAGTATTTAGCCCGATGTTTTTCAATCAATAATTATGTCTTTATAGCTTAGCCAGACAAATTTGACACTAAAATGCGTTGACTTTTAATTGGGGAGGGGGAAGTGTTGACATTTTTTCGTTCATTTTCATAAGGGCTCCTTTCGTTTCCATTACACTTTTGCAACTCTGGCATTTAGAAACAAATCGATTTTAAAGGCCCTAAGTTTTTCTGGTATTTTTCTTTCAAACCTTTGTAAATATGACCAATTCAAATTTGTTTCATATCATAATTTTTTACTTACAGGTGAGATCATGTTGAAAACGCTGGTAGGATATTGAACAGCATCATTGCCGGTGAGGTACGCCTCATCGTCCGACTTCAAAGTAGCGGTGTGTAAGAAGTAGAGATGGAGGAGAAAGAAGAGCACGCAAACAGAGGGCAACAACAAAGGGCGGAAACACGTGGACAAATGACAGCGAGAAAGCCGGTAAATAACTAGAATCCGAATATGTCGACATTTTACTTACAGATTCATGAAAAGAAAAAAAGATAAGAAATTGGACTACATTTTGCAATAGGAACTATAATTTCTAGCTTAGTTTAGAAACAACGTAAATGAAAAATTATGCCAGACGTCTAAAACTTGCTACCGACACTCTTGAAGGTTCGCGGATTCTATAAAAAATCGTTGTATCCCTAAAAATGACGGATGCTCGATATTCGCTGTTTTTACAGATATAGCTAGCCCTGCCAAATATTAACTGTGGTATTTCCCGTGTGATATTGCCCACAAGTAATTTACACGGCAGATTGTACGAGTAATTTTAGTCAAAATACAGAGAGAAAAAGGTGAAGTAAACAGCATATTTACCTCTCATTGTTCAGCTGCATGGGTGTCTGAAGATATCGACAAAAAAGGTTGATGATGCGAAATGCTCGAGTGTTTTTTTAATTCGTAGACTTTACTAAGAGGTACATGCCATCTTGCGAATTAGGTAATCCAAAACTAGCGTGCTAATTGAAGGACTATCTCCTATCGACAGCCACATAATCATGAAAATTGGCCACACATATTGGCCATAGCACATTGCTTCAAACAATGCTTTTTCACTTCATATCATTATTTGTCTCCATCTTGCTCTAATAAATGTAGCACTCCTAATTTCACTCTGAGACTTTTTGACAGCAATGCAGTTAATCAATTTCCTCTTAAAAGTATTAAAAATGAAAACTCTCTTTCGATCCTTTCAAAATATTAAGTATTTTCAATGCGCTGAGAAAAAATTCAAAATCAAGACCTTTTAATCACGCTAGCAGCCCGGCTGCACAAATCATATTATTGCTAAGAATGGTGATATAATATAGTTTGATTTGTAAGGTAAGTATTATCTATCTAATTAGAAGTATTAAATGTTAATAAAACCAAATATCATTGACGCACTTAATTCCTTTTACGTGTATCGCGAGAATGTAAACAAGTACCTGTATTTAGATAAATATCCAATTTTGAAAAATTCTACAGCGTGACAATAGTAAAACTCCATTCGATAAAAGTAACACTGCGAAGTTTGTTGCTCGTCCTCCTACATCTACACGACTGGTAGGAAGAACATTACTGTAGTTAGCGCTGAAGTAGCCATTAGTCATCACTTGATCCATATGCAAACAAAGAGCTCATTTGCCGATATTACTAGTGTAGTTGCACTCGCGACTTGAATGTAAGTATCTTTTTTTCCAGCAGGCTGCTTGAACATCTTAAGACAAGAGGTGTCATGGATATCAATATGCAGTTTTGACCTAATTCTTTCAAGTAAAAATTATCCTAGTATTGGTTGGCTATTTAAAAAAAAAAACAGTAAAAAAAACTTATACATTTTAAAAAGCTAGTTGGTAGAAAAAAACTCTTAAAATACGCAAGTTAAGAGATCCTTCTTGTTCTTATTTAGATAGATCATTCTTCAGACAAAGGAATTTGACTCCATTCCAAGGTTACAAAAATGATTGAATTTTTTTTATTATTATTATTTTTTCTTTTTTTTTTTAGGAGAATGTGCCTTTGCAATTTTCACCTAAATTTTTTCTGATTTTCGCATAAGATCAGGGACAAAAGCAGGAAAATTTTCAGTGAGAAATGCCCAAGATTTTCCTGATAAAACTGCAATTTGCAATAAGGCAACATTGCAATTTAGTTACATTCTATTAAGAGGAAAAATACAAAGAATACCGTCTTGCTATTTTACAGACTTTTAATCAATTGATTCTAGTAACTATAAACGAAAAGTTTACATGAATATTACGTGATACAGTCCCATTACTGGCCATTAGGCCAATCTGCCATTGGCAGATAAGCCCCCTTCGAGTGCCGAAGACGCGCCCTTTTGAGAGATGGCAAAATAAGGCGAAAAAATAAATTATGACCTGGAGGAAATTCGAAAAATTCATAAGTGCACGGGAGAAGAGAAAGTAAGAGTAAGAAACAAACATTTTATGAACAAGAGCAAACGAAGCGAGGAAAAGGACGCTCGTTGACGACGGCGCAGAGACACAACTATTCGTACTTGATGGATGTCCGTGTGGCATCTGCAAAATTGAAGGCGCGATGGCGTGAGGCGTGAACTCGTAATGCTCTGCTCTATGTTGCTGGTCAGATGTCGTTCTTGTTCGGCAGAAAATAAGAAAACAAGACTATATTACGCCTCTCCTATCTTCGGCTCTGTTATTCACGTGACTACGCGAGCATCGCCACAAATAAAACAAATAAAAACAAACACATGATTGGAATAAGGCAAAGAAAAGGAGGCGTGTTGGTGACGGCGCAGAGATACAACTATTCGTACATGATGGATGTCCGTGTAGCATGTGCAAAATTGAAGGCGCGATGGCGTGCGAATTGAACTCCCAATGCTCCGCTTTATGCTGCCGATAAGGTGTCGCTCAGAGAGTTAATAAACGAGACCAAAATACATCTCTCCTATCTTCGGCTGTGTTGTCACTCAATTGTTTTAATGTCGGATTATTTTTTTCTCGATGCACGCATTTGCAGTCCTACATCAAAGGCTACTATTTTTTGGACGTGACCGAATAATTGGAACGTAATTTTGCGAGATTAAACATAACTTTTAATGAAATTCACTGACTGAATAGCCTCGTTCGGCTCTGTTGACGAATCTTATGTTTTTGGCGAGTAAGGTGCAGTCATTTTAATGATATTTTCATTGGCCCTTCACAGATCCTGAAACCGGGTCAAATTGATCCGAGGTGTACTCAAAACACGAGCACCACGGGTTGTAAGGGACCGGCACATACGAGCCTTTGATGTAGGACTGCAAACTGCAAATACGCATATCGTGAAAAAAGGATCTGCCAATAAATTCACAATACAAAAACAAAATTGAGGATTAATGCGTTGAAATAAAAAATAACTAACACTAACGATTCTATTAGTTTTAGTATTTGCCCTATAATAATTGAGTTATAAAATATTCACAATAGTATTTAAAAATATTTAACTTTTAATATTTAATATTTAGTGCACTACAAGTATTTACAAATGGCAGTAATCATATCCTTTCATTTATTACTCAGTCCTTCTACATAAGCATTATTTTTTTCTCGTTTCTCGCTCGTTTTCTAACTCCCGAATCCGAGCGACACCTTGTCCTTATTGGCGCAGCAGAATGAAGCGGATCATTGGCAGTTCAGGCTGCGCGCCATCGCGCCTTCAATTTTGCACGTGCAGCTTGGACATCCATCATGTACGAATAGTTGTATCTCTGCGCCGTCATCAACGCGCCTCCTATCTCTTGCTCTATTTCGGTACTTTGTTTGTTTCCGTTTGTCTTATTTGTAGGGAAGCTTCAAAAGCTTCGTGAGCAACACAGACGGAGCCAGGAGAGACGTTATTTGCTTTGTTTTTTAATATTCCTCCCGAACAGGAGAGATGTCTCACTGGCTACTTAAAGCGGAACATTGGGAGTTCACGCCTCACGCCATCGCGCCTTCAATTTTGCGCACGCAACACGGACATCCATCAAGTACGTATAGTTGTAGCTCTGCGCCGTCATCAACGCGCCTCCTATCTCTTGCTCTATTTCCTTACTTTGTTTGTTTCCGTTTGTCTTATTTGTACTTGTGGTGGTGCTTCAAAGGCTAAGTGAGAGGCACAGCTGTGAATAGTGTCGCGCTTATGAACTTTCGGAAGTTGCCAAATTTCCTTCGATAAAACGTTTATTTATAAGGAAAGTTATGAATGTTTTCCCTCGACATTTTTAGGAACTTAAGGTGAAATTGCGAACAAAATCACCTTAGAAATGGGGAGGTAAATATTCATAGGTTTGCTAGGGAATTCGTGTTTTATCAAAAAAAATTTGGCAACGCCTGGAGGTTCATACGGCGTTCTTCCGTAGGACGGCAGAATAGGAGAAACGGGCTTGGGCCTAGTTTTTAACTTTTTCTCCCGAATCTGAGCGACATCTTTCGGCGCCCTGAGCAAGTCCGAACCTGACGTGTTATTTTAGTTTTATATGCTGCATATTTTGCAATTTAATTCGTGTTTAGCACCAATATGCATGGTTTTTAGACTTGTATTAAATTTCGAAACCAATTTTTGTTTGTTGCTTTTTTCCCATTAATTTCATATACATTTTAATTAAAAAGAACAGGAAAGGCATAATGAAAACAAAATGTCAAACAGTGAATATATGCTTCTAGGGGCTATGAACCCTAGTCTTCCTCAACGCCAAACAGAGATCAGTGGCGTGGCGTGAATAATCGATTATCGATATCTTGCCATTTGAAGCTATGGTAAAGAATCGATTACTAAGGTGTTCGCTGCGAACACCCTGATAATCGATCTTTTTTCATAGGGTTGAGTGGCGTATCAATCGATATATCGCAAAGCACGCCACGCCACTGACAGAGATTTGGGGAGTCTCCCAGGGAATATTCCGAAAAATTGAATCGTCTCCAGGGCATTTTTGAGCTGCTCGAAAAATTGATTTAAATATAATTTCGAAGTCGGGGGACTATGCCATGTCACATGATTCCTTTCCCCCTTATTTTTAATCCCTAATGTCTGTTGGTAGGGACTAAGTAAATTTAAGGGCCTTACAGCGCATGAGTGCAGTTACTGATGCAAAAAAATACGTGTTTGAAAGTTCAAGATAACATGGAGTCTTATGCCGGAAAAAAGTTTAAAATTAGGTACTTTCTGGTGCTGGAAAATTAGATTATGGTGGCCGGTAAGCCCCCCGGTCAACCGGTCATGCCCCGGAGTGCGAATAATTGCGCGCCAGATTTCCGAAATCAACGATGCGAGCATAATGTTCTACAATCATAAACACCAGAAATTTGAGAAAAGTAAAAACCTAAATTTTCCATCTTTTCACGTGATACTAAATCAGATGCCTAATCTGGAATTGAATAGTCGCCTGCTTGATTTTTACATTTGGCTATGCGACCACAATGCTTAAATTCGTAAATGTCAGTAATTTGAGACAGAGGTGCAGCCAAGATTTTCCTACTTTTTCGCGGAATACCACATCACATACACACGCCGGAATCCGAAACATCGTCGTCGTGCGCTCGATTTTCGCTTTTACCCAGGCGAGCATAATGACTCCGTTCATACTGCCGTACTAAGGAAGAACGCCGTATGAACGTTCGAGAGGTGCCAAATTTCTTTTGATAAAATTTTTACTTTAGAGGAAAGTTTTATCAATCTTTTTCCTTGAAATTTTCAGGAATTATAGAACAAAATACGAACAGAGTTCTCTGAAAAATTGGAAGAAAAATATTCATAAGTTTACCAGGAAATTTGTGTTGTATCGAAGAAAACTTGGCGACGCCTGAAGGTTCATGCGGCGTTTTTTCTCAGTACGGCAGCACAAACGTTAGTAATTCGAGGCAAGAGAAAAGCCAAGATTTTCCTTCGTTTCGGCGTGATACCACATCATATACCTAGTTCAGAGATACTATTTGCGAATTTGCGAGCCTGAATTCCTCATTCGACGATGCATTCATACAACTGTCTAATTGGTAAGGCATCGAGCAGAATGCCTGTTTTGCTCACATCTGTCTTGGTCATACGTATCCACTTGTGCAGTTCTACTGACGTATTTTCTTTTTACAATAGATCAAACATATTTCTTCATCTCACATAGTATCAGGATACGTTGAGAGACGCAATTAGAACCCGAGGACAGGATCGTACCTTTTCAAGAGGCTACATTTTAACTCAGGAGGTCTAGATTGATGCTCTTTCAGCGAAAATTTCCGAAAATGACGAGATCGCATAGTCTGCAATAGGTAGATAGTTCTGCGAAATCTATCTGTAAAGCAAACGTGATTCTTCGTCAGTGCAACATGAGAAACTAAGAATAGTTCGTGCAGCCTCAGGAATAAAACATTCAGCACTTTTCAAGCACTTTTGGAAGAAGTTTTGAACCTATTTCAAAATATTTTTTTAAGTTTGCCTGAAAGGCACAGTTTTCCCCCTCTATCACGAGTCTGAGTCAGCGATATCTGGTTCTCTTTGAATATGGACGACGATATACACTGTGATGCCTTTCCAGATAATCTAGTTAACTTCAAATGCATTGTTATATCTTAACAACGAGCACTAATCGCTATAGTAGGTACAGTACATCATAGGTATTCAAGCACCTTCCAAAAAATGAAGACTATCTAAGCCTTGAAAAAAATTCAAAACCAAACACGTATTAAGCATTTTTTCAGGCCATAGAAACAATGCATCCGTAGTGAGCACAGAAGGTAAAGAAAATTTGCTTGTAACATTGAGAAATGTTACCAGGGTGTCTAGTTTTCTTTAATTTTGAAAAATCCTGATAATTTCCTGATATTTTATAAAAAATTCCTGATTTTTTCATTTTGAAAATTCCTGATATTTCCTGATTTTTCTCGATTCCTGGCACGGTAGGCAAAAAGCAGGAAGACTTTCTCCGTTGAGGAGATTCGCGTAAGAAAAATTCCTGATAAAACGTCCGATTTTTCCGATTTTCCTGATTTTTTCCTGATCAGCCACAATTCCTGATATTTTCCGGTTTTTCGTGATGCTAGACACCCTGGTTACTAAAGTTCAAATTAGTTGTTATAAACTAGGCGGAAAAAATCAACGTTAGAATTGTATTGATAGAGAAAATGTTTCATGAAAAAGTTCAAGACAACTTGACATAGGTAGGTAACATAGGAGTGGGAAACATTATTAAATCTAAACCTTGATTGAAGTTTTGACTGCTGATTTCATGAAAATTTTCAAAGAAATTTAATAATATATTTTTATATTAATAATTTAATATAATTTTAATAAAAAAATTCAAACAATTTTCAAAAAATTTCATGATGATTGAAGACTTTTGATGAAGAAGTTCTGCGGGTCCAAAGATGATACTGAAGATAATAGAATGAATGCACATATGGCTTGCACTCCAACGGATGCCTGGATACAAATAGACCAGAGCACCTGATGAAGTACAATCAACATGGCATCCGTCTTCTTTGATTTTCATTTGAATCTTGTGTTCCTGAAACGTCTTACTATCTATTTGTTACGTACAGCACAATCTTAATACCTTTATATACTCTTTTTTAAATTTATTTTCCATTTTTTTTTTTTTAAAGAAAAGCATTGAGAAGATTTTGTGGGTAATTACTTTTTACTTCTTTGGTGTGGTACTCAAACACAGTTGGGGCATTTGTACTTGTCGCAGGAAAGTAGTTAAATCAGACATTTTGTCAAATGCCTAGGCTGATAGTCGATTAGGTATTCTTACTTTGATTGAAATTCTGATTCCGAACCTAATAATAGACGAAATAATTCATTGCTCATGTAAAAAAGAATCCTCTGTAAAAATGTGGATCATACGATGATATTTCCAACGATATTTGGGTTCTGAATGAGTGTTTAACTTGAAATTATCAGCACGTCATAGAAAACTGACAGTTTAAAATTTTGACATTTAAATAAATGAGAGGCATTTGAGGACGAAGATACATGGAGAGCTCCTAGATTTGATGAGTCATTTTATCAAAAATATTGAAAACTCGTGAGTTCTTCGCCATGAATAATTTACAAAATTTCTTAAACTGTCAAAATGTGACTACTTATCTATCTAGGAATTTTATAAAGTACCTGATTTGACTAATTGCCTGCGACATATCAATTAGATGAAGAGTAGAAATTCAAAATATGGTAAGCACTGTCAGATAATGTTATAATTTTCATAGTGTATCTCATTGTAAAAGAATATGAAGGCCTATGATCGATAGACTTTAAAATCGGGAAGTTTTCTGAAAATGTTTGCCTCATTTTCAACACTAGAACTGTTATTCTCAGGCCACTGGATTCTCATTGAATGAGAGAAACATTGTTTGATCTCCGTAACATCTAATGGAGCTTACCAGGTTTTGAATTTCCATTCTTAAAATGATCAGAGTGGATACACTCCTTAAAATTGGATTGTAAAGAAAATTTATGAAAGAATATTTGTACAGCAAAAAGAATAATTCTCATTACTACTATCATATTTGCAAAGTACCCAGGTACCTGATAAAAACGAAACCTTATCACGAAATATTAAAAAATAATGAATGGCAAAATAATGCGCCCATAGTGACAAACATAATGCTGTTAACTCAAAACTGATCCAGTGAAAAGTTTCAAACAAAATTGTTTAGAAAATGGTATAAATGGCAAAAATATTAAGGAAGTAAAGGATACATACGGCAAATTCAATTAACAAACATTTTTTGAGACCTTCAAATGGCAACACTCCATTTAAGATTGGAAAATAAGTGTTCCCTCTTTTTTCTAACAGTTTACATTTGATGTGGAGCATACCTCAATTTACGTACTTGTACAATATAATACTTAGGTGCTCATTTAAGTCATTCGTACTTAATTTAAGCTGCAAAAACAGAATCAAATAAAAAAGAAAAAATATTTCATTTGTTTTACGATGAAATTACAAGTTTTGACATAACGTGCACAATGTTTAATGCAATTTTGCTTCATTTCAGTGTTGGATATTCTACACATGTGTAATTTTTTTTTAAAAATCACCAACGGGCTTCTGATGAACCCTTTGCAGGATAAAAAAGATGTCGAGCACAGGGAAGATGAGTTTTTCTTGGGGCTCGCGATGTCACCAGTAGCAATTGGTTTCTTGATCTGAAGAAAAAACTTGCCTCCACGCGCGCTACTTCAGGTACCTGACTGTAAAATAACACAGTCGCTAAGTCCCTGATGTAGCCCGCGCAGAAACAAGTTGAGATGGTAGCTTCATCTTCGACTGGTTGAAACTGATGGTCAGGGGAACTAAAGCTTTCCATTAAGGTAAAGCGTGAGGCAGGGATGATACGAATAGCTGAAACAAAATACGCAAATAAACAAAGACCGAGTTTTCCAGACTCGATTCGATGACCAAGATCAGTGTGTGGAGCTGCTACTGTCACCACCATTATGAAGTTTGACGGGAGGACAAGACCAACAATTTGATGGAGCTGATTGTGAGTGAATTCCTGCATATCATCGCTGCTTTACTTCTGCCATGTTTTCCAGAACCGGACCTGCCATCAAAAATAGGAAAGAGTCTCAGCAAAATCCAAAAAATACACAATATTATCATTAAAATTCTATTTCTCTATCATAATACAGAGAAATAAAGAAAGAGAGAAAAAAGAATCCGTACAACCGTTCTTGTGTAAAAAAAAACAAATTGTTCGGTGAAAGGCAAAGGCTGATAACTGCCATCCACAGCAAAAAACGCCGTAACTCCACTCAAAATTTTGCATCTTTTTCCAGCACGTACTGTTCTATTGCAAGAAAATTCAATAGCCGTAAGGCTTCAATTTTTCATTTATAGTTCCGGGCGGTATGGCGGAGGTGTATCAAAAAAATGAAGGATGAAGATTTGTCAGGCTTTGTGTAAAGGAACATTTTGTCATAAAAAAATTGATAAAGTGTTGAATGAAGATACGGCATTTTTACTTTGAACGGCAGATATAGCGTGGTTTCTTTTGCTTAACGCGGACCCTTTTTAATCATCGAGCCTTTTCCGTTTCAGATAACAAAAAAGTAGGGAATTATAGTGACTTCTGTTCTTTTCTCTCTCCATTCTATCTCCTACAAAACAAATCGGAGGTGATAGGACTAGCTCTCAGAGCTCGCTTTAGTGACCCCGAAATAGCTTCTTACACAATATTGATGTGGACAGGTAATCAAAGGCAACGTAATTTGAATCGCACGTTGATAAGAGGAGCTATTGTTAGCGCACGAAAGAATTCCGATGGGCTGATTCTGATTCTGAGAGTGACAGAGATCTGATTTACTTTTTTAGATTGGACAAGTTACGCGCGCATCGTAGAATCGTGTTTTCATGGTTAAATCTCACTGATTAGTTAAAAAGCCGGTTTCAGAGTACTTTTCCTCTTTTGCTGTATGCGCGGGACAGGGAATAGAGATGTTGCATGTGTGAGGAATTTGCGATTTGACTGTTGATTCTTGTGTGAAAGTTCGCGAGAGACACGATGGTGCCACTGGTTTTCTCTGAAATCAACTCCCAAGCTCAAAAAAAGCTCTCAAGTTGAGGCCAAAATGGAGGGGATATCCCACGCTATCCTGATAGTCCACCTCTACATCAAGACAAACTCTCCATGCAAAGATAGGGAGCAAATGCAGGTTTGCCGTGTTTTCAGTTTTGGAGTCCCCAAATAAAATGGCAACCCTGTCAATGCATTTTCTCCCTATCTTTGCATGAAGTGTTTATCTTGATGTAGAGCTGGACTCTCAGGATAGCGTGGGCTATTCCCTCCATTTTGGCCTCAACTTGAGAGCTTTTCTTGAGCTTGGGAGTTGATTTCAGAGGAAACCAGGGGGACCATCGTGTTTCTCGTAAACTTTTACAAAAGAATCAACCGTGAAATCGCAAATTCCTCACAGATGCAACATTGCGATGCATTATTACACACTGCGATTGAAGTGATTTCAGCAGCAAAATCTCCACGATTGAGGTACTTTTGACAAATCAGATAAGCGCAGCTGCAGTTATATGCACAAAAATTAGTGTGGCAGCTGTAGTTCATACATTTTTCATAAAATTCAAAGCACTTTCGGAGATTTCAGATAAAAGGATGCACTTTCAATCCACTGACGCCGCGAATCGGATTACCACGGGCAATCTAAAGCGCGCACCCGACATAGCGCCTTTAACATCGCGTAGATACTTCAAACGCTACACTGTTTTACCTACGATCCGATGTGCAAATTGCCTACACTGCGCCTGCTGAATTGTACATCACCGTGTTTCCAGGCGTACACTACTGCCATGCCAAGTGAAAACGCCGTATAAGCATTCGAATGTTGCCAAATTTCTCCTTTGAAAATATGTATTTTAGCACCAATTCCCAGATTTTGACGGATATTTTTCATTCCCGTAGAAATCCCGGATTGATTCCATGCTTTAACTTTAGTGAACTTCGGTTTTCGACACGAGACGTATCAATTTCTCGCAACGGGGCTTACAATGTTCACGGAATCCGTGGGAGGCACGACGTAAAATTTTGATGGAAGTTCATGTTCGATATAAGTTTTACTTCTCATCCCGCCTGACTACTCGAAAAGTGGAACAGCGAAAGTGTGGATTCAAACTAGTAAGCACTTGCATGATGTAATTTTTACTCACGGGAAATCGAGCTGAAGTATCGTCGGCAACATTAACCGGGAATTCAATTCGTCCAACGAGATGCAAACGGGTACCAGCTTTGCGTTCTTTGACGGCTCCCTAATTTATCAGTTTGTAAATGGATACTATAAAAAGTAAACAAATACAAAAACGGACATATGTAGTTGAATACTTCGACCGATTTTCCAACACAAAGCGCGTTCGCGGAGAACTAAAAAAACCAGGAACTTGAGAAAGAATTTACACCGGAATCGACGCGGTAAGAATATTTGAAAGAACAACACTGGACTGTGCATAAGATACAAAAACAGAGACAGCTCCTGCGATCTTGTTTGCGAAACAAGATAGCGCGAACAGCTGACCTGACACAGAATCAAAAATGCCCTAAAAGATTAGGTCTCTTTGGTGGCGTGTGACGTCAATCGCTGAGGAGAATACTGCCGTGCTAAGGAAGAACGCCGTATGAACATTCGAGAGTTGCTAAATTTCTTTCGATAAAATGTTTATTTTTCAGAAAAATTATGAATATTTTTCCTTGAAATTTCCAGACGTTTTAGATCGAATTACAAACAAAAGAATCTGAGAAATCGGTAGACGAACATTCAAAACTTTTCCTGAAAATTAGCGATTTTCCAGGGGAAATTTGGCAACGCCTGAAGGCTCATACGGCGTTTTTCCTTAACACGGCAGAGTAACGGCTGGTGCTACTGAACCAAATGGTGGGGTAAGATTGATTTACTGAAGACCATTTAGCCCAAAAACTGGTGAATTACTTCCTTTTGGGCAACCCTGTCACTATGACGGATGCTACAGACCTTGTTGTCGGGAGAGCAAAATTTTTAGTTCCTAAAAATGTTTAAATGTTTAATGTTCTTCCTTAACTCAAATTTGCAAGAAAACAGGAGCACATTTTGGGAGATATTGCTGGGTTCAGATTTTTCATCGTCGGTTTATATCGTCACCTTCCGGCCGAAATATCACAAACGCCATGCGACTTTCAAAAATTCTCGATGCCATTGTATTTTTTTTGCAGAGAAATTGTTGGTTGAATCTGTTCGAAAATTTCACTGAATTTTATCGGCAGCACAAAGAAAATTCAGTGAAATTTTCGGACAGTTTCATTGAAAAATTTATCTGCGAAAAAATAAAATGGCGGCGGAAATTTTTAAACGTCGCATGGTGCTTGTGATACTATGACCGAAAGGTGACAACATGACATTTAATGAGAAAGTCGTGTCATCATACACTTCACAGTAAAGCATGGTGATTCATGGGACACATTACTCTCTGTCCAGGTAGATGTAGATTTTCAAGAGTTTCGGCACAATTTCTGATCTATGCCATATGATAGTTAGGATCAGCTTTCTTAGGTAAAAATCCCAACCTTTTCCATCTTTTTTTTTATTTTATTTCTTTTTTTAAATTAATTTCTTAATAGGACACTGATTTTCGAAGAGAATTAGCAATGAGAATGATTCGCTAGATTACTGAAGATTCTCTGGAGGAAAAATTAAAATGATAATCTTCATGGAGAATCCTTAAAAAAACATAAATGCCATTGGTTTCCCTCTGCAGAAATAGGTGCTCTATATGGAAAAGCCAGAGATAGTGGTTCCTAATTGCAAATTTTAATCCATATGTAGTTCTAGAAAAGGGGGTGTTTTCCACTTCGACAGGGTTTGTATGATGTTCCAAGATGTTCTCCAGTCCAATGATCTCGTTCAACTTGCCAGCAACTTTTGGATAAAAGTAATTTCCGCCGTCCGTCAACCGGACGTCATCAACCTGTGTGTCATCATCATTCCATCTCCAGAAATCCGGCAACACCGCGCCAACTCCTATAAATCCGCGGTCTACTTTCTGAAACAGGGAAAAAAGCAGGAATCCGTAAGAATCGGGAGGAGGAACGAATTAGCGGCTACGATAAAAAAGAAGAGGAAATGTGCAATTAAAACACCTTATTTTAAGAAACCTTTTCTCGCCGACAAAGCCTTGCTCACAAAGCACGTATGTGCATTTTATGTGAGCATTAGGAAACATAGGGATAGGCGGTGAATAGGGATCATCTCAAAGAGTGGTTAAGCTCTTTTATTAGGGAGGCAACTTAATGTGCGGTAATGAAAATCAATGGAATCAAAGTGACCACGCGGGTGAACTCCAGTGGCGTGGCGTGCTTTGCAATATATCGATTGATCTGCCATTTAAATCTATGGAAAAGAATCGATTATCAAGGTGTTCGCAGCGAACACCTTGATAATAGATTCTTTACTACAGTTTCAAATGGATAAAAATCGATCATCGATAATTCACGCCACGCCACTGGTGAACTCATTAGGCGATTCTGCCGTGCCAAGGAAAAACTCCGTATGAACATTCGAATGTTGCAAAATTTCCTCGAAAATATATTCATTTTTGAGGAAATTAGTGAATATTCTTCCTTAAAAGTTTCAGACCCTGCGTAGATTGAATTTAAAATAAACTTCTCCGAAAAATTTGGAGAAAAATAAACACAAACCCTGAAAATTCGTGTTATGTGAAATGTGCGGGCCCTTACTATTTTCCGGATGAAAATCCCTAATGATTTCCCGTTCTACCTTCCTTTCTCCAAAAAATTTATATGAAACATTTTCCACGCAGTTTAAACGGTCGCTAAAACTCGCGTTGAAAGTAACCGAGTGCATGACGACGTGAGGGAAAGATCTATATCACTGACTGCGTCAGGGCGAAATGAAGGCGCTATAAATTGAGTGATTCACGGATTGGAAACGCGATCATTATCGGATACGTTCCCTTGAAGATGAGAGGTAAGGATTAATTTCACTTGAACTTGTGATTGAAAATTAGCACAGAGCTAAAAATAAACTGTTATCTGTTGAGTTGATTGAGATTAAAGGGTCACTTTCTTCGACCTTCCTCAATCGGACTTTTCTGGAGAAGATTTCCACTTTTATTGAGCAATTGGAAGTCTAAAATTTCGAACTATGCCGAACTTTATACCTGGAGGACCATAATAATTCTATTAATATGACTAATTCATTGGCCTTTTAGTGCTTGACAGGGCTTCATTATGATGGTAACTTTAGGAGAGTCTCTGCTTGCGATGTTGCAAGTCTCCGCTTACCTGTGTTGAATTTCCTCAAAGAAAACTAACCGGTAGTCTTTCTCGAAACTCACTGAGAAGCTTCTTGATTTATTTAATGATAATGACATAGAATTGGACTACATTTTGCAATTTGGAGCTATAAATTCTAGCCCGGTTTAAATGCAACTCATGTGCCATCAGTTTCCTTATGCACATAAGTGTTTTTCCGGAAGAGCAAGAATTTATAGTTCCAAATTGCAAAATGCAGTCCAATTATTCCAAGGCTAAAATGTGGTTAGTTCTCTTTAAAATAAAAAATAAAACAAATTTAAAGATGGTGTTTAAGGTATCGATCTTTAGCACATGACAGAAGAATTCTATGTTCCGCCGATCAGTTGCTACTTTCTGAATTTATGATTAAAAAAAAAAAACGGAAAGTTACATAACACTACGGCCCATCATACACTCAGACACTATCATTTAGGGCGTTTATCTGTAAAGATATATTTTAAAGTGTTCCTGGATCAAATTATGTGACATTCGGAAATTTGTTTCAAAAAAAAATCCAAAAATTCAGAAAGTTGTTGGGAAATATCCAAAAATTCAGAAATTATTGATCGATCAATCGACTAGAATTGTTCTTCGAGGTGCTACGGAATCTTGCGATGAATATATGCATTTTTCGACTTAGGGCATGGAAATCAGGCCCTCCAACGTAGATACATTGGAAAAAAAAACACATTGGATCTAGAGTCCAGACTCTTGAAAACATTGACAAGAAAAAATACTCTTGATTCAATCGGATTTTTGCTTGAATCAAAAGGAAATCCGCTTAAATTAAAATGCTTGATTCTTGATTTAAGCTAGATTCTGATTGAATCAAGAGAACTTTTTCTTGTCGATGTTTTTAAGAGTCTGAATTCTAGATCCAATGTGTTTTTTTCCAGTGTAGGACATGGAAATCAGACCCTCCAAAGTAGATATGACATTGAGTCTGTATATTTTAAATTGATTTCGGAGGCTCCGAGACAACTCCTGCCCACAATCCCAGTAATTTTAATTGTGCTTTCATGGCTTCGAGAAAGCCACTCGTATCGCGAAATTCCAAGGAGAGAATGCCCTACGGGGCCCGTGCTGGGTCCACAGGAGGGCTTCTCGGAAACCATCCGGACTTGATGTGACGCGAGCCACGCTAACGGTTGAACGACCCGTTTCGCACGTCACACGTTACGTACAGCTTCGTCGTACGATACAGCTTCGCCGTACGCTCAGGTTATGACCTACTCTGCTTAAGGAAAACCCGAGCCGGGGATCCCCAGGCCCCCGTCCGGATCGCCAATCCCAATAATAAAAACCGCATTGACAATGGACCAAGGTAAAAATAAAAATCCGCACCGTTATGTTGTGGTGGCCGTTGTGTGTGGTTGCCATGTCTTTCCATGCTTGAACATTTGTACCTCATTTTGCAATTGAATCGGGACGAGCGAAAACCGCTAATGTCCATTTTTCCAGTCTTGACAAGGGAAAAAAAGTGAAGTTCATTTGACATTCTGGATGTCAAAAAATTGTGCGAGAACGGACAAAACGCAGAATTAACCGCTGCAGTAGTTACTTTGGCAATGTCAAAATGTAAAACTGACTGCTCTGTCCAGTAATTCAGTATTTTGTGAGTTCTGGCACAATTTTTTTTTACATCAGAATGTTAAATCAACTTTTCTTTTTATTCATTGGAGTATTTTCGAGTTGAGAATACTTTTAGAGAGTTGATACAACCATTAAAGTGATAAAATAACTCGTTTTGGGATCAAGGAAACCCGGAGAGGGTATTAACGCCACTTACGTGTTTGCATCCAACTCCAAAAAGTTTTATAAACTCAAAAAAGCTGAAGACTGCAAAACTTGACATTAGCGGTTTTCGCACCTCCCGATCTCAGAAAGAAACTACAATTTCTGGCTCATGCGTAAAAACACATATGTGCAAGGGAAACTAATGTTACATTCGTTGTTTCTAACTGAGCCACAGATTTTAGTTCCGAATTACTCAATGTACTCCATTTCACTAGAATTTTTATCGTTAGTTGATTACAGACTATTCGGTTTTCAATATGGTAGCGGTGATTAGCCTAGCACTGATTGTGAATTCACCCTTGAAATTTTGAAAGGTTTCTAGAATTTCATAAATAACAGCCTACATGCAATTTCAACGCATACCATGTCTTAAATTTAGAATCTAAAGAAGTGATTTTAATTAAATTTAATAATTTTTAAACGAAGTGGTAAAATGCTGGGGGGTCCACACTATTTTGCGGGGAGAACAAGGCCACAAAGTTCATAAATTTCAATTAGAGTCAAATATTTTTACTATGGGAACATGGCATCGGCGACAGATGTGAGTGTGCGGACAACCAAAATTTTAAGCATTTCCTAGAATGCCTTCAAAAGAAATCGGTCTTCACTGGGGATTACCTGATTTTAGCAAATGACGTTGCAACTAATGTTGCTGATTATTAAAGCTCTCAGATCTTATTTGTATCTAATTTTTAACCAATTTTTTTTTTAATGAATATGTTTATGTGTGCATGTTACTTTGGATAACGCAAGAAGAAGAATGCTTAAAGTAAGAGGCTTGGCTCTCGATTAAAGCAAAAATCCGCTTGAATCAAGAGTATTTTTTCTTGACAAACATTGTAAGAGTCTAAACTTTGGATCCATGTGCCTTTTTGAACAAAGTAGCAACTTCATCGTGGTAAAAAGGCGATAAAATCCCAAATTTAATGTTGAAAAATGCCACTGAGGCCGCGAGAAAGTGCGACAGCGCGGATATTAGTTTAGCTTAGAGCTTTAGGCGCCAGCGGAGAACTTTCATCAAAATAATATGTGTACGTATACTTAATCGGATGAATGTGTGTACGTGTGCTTACAATTAAAATCAAAGTGATCACGTAGGCTCTTCGCTTAAGTTCAAGGTTGACCGATAAAAACTGCGCCGGGCCAGGACGAGATATGCCGCTTAGTCACTCAGCTTAGACGGGTATAAGAGCGTTACATACCGTACGAGTTAAATTAATTACAACTGCTCTGACCTGACCACTCGTTACGATCACACGGCGGTTTTTTTTTTCTCCTTCGGGAGATGCGAGATATTCCTGCTTCAAGTACTTCACAGCATTGAATTATGAGGACTCAGAGGTCAAAAGCGAAACGGCGTTGCTAAAATTTCGCACAAATAGATGAAAAAAACACGGTTTTACGAACCGAATAAATCAGTAGGCGCATTTTAGTTCAGAGGACCAAAACTCATAAATCTCAATTCAAGAACACACCCAACTTATCCTTGAAACTTTGTATTTGGACTTACCTCAAAAAATAGCCAACCTATGCTCATATTTTGCAAAAACTAGGAATTTTGCGAATTAAGAAAAATAGGGTACATCCAGTTTTAGGGGTCTTTCCAAATCAAAAGTCAAAATTGGGGTTCAAACTAAGCGAAAATTGGAACTTTGACAGTTGTTTCAGGCCGTAAACGAAGTTCAAAATTCAAAATTTTCTCTAAATTACACATTTTTGTCACACTGCAAAAAATAACACATTGAATCTAGAGTCCGGACTCTTAAAAACATCGACAAGAAAAAATACTCTTGATTCAATCAGATTTCAGCTTAAATCAAGAACCAAGCCTCTTAATTTGAGAGGATTTCCTTTTGATTGAAGCTTAAATCTGATTGAATCAAGAGTCCTTTTTCTTGTCAATGTTCTCAAGAGACTGGACTCTAGATCCAATGTGTTTTTTTCCAGTGTGGCCAAAGAGTCTATTCCTCCCATCATGCGACGGTTACATTTTGACGTATTTCTACCAAACGAAACTATGTGCATTATGACGTGAGCCCTGTTGTGCATATATTCATACAGGTCTCAGGGCTCACGTCTTAGTGCACATAGTTCCGTTCGGCGGAAATACGTCCATTTCTCCCCGTCCGGACGAGGGGTCGAGGGCCCATCTCAATTGGCAGCGTCGATTCGCATGTCTCGTCGGTTCCCGGAAATTCGGATACGAATCTCGCCCGGAGCGCGATTCGCTCGCGCGTCGAGCGGATTTCGCCCCCCCCCCCAACCCCCATGCCCCCCGGTCCAAAGTGCGGGGGCCCCGGGGCACGTGTCACCGGGTGGACTTAACCCCGAGTCGCTGACCCCGTCATAAATTCGACGGTGCCTCTCTCTCCATGAATACCGAATCGGCGGGTGTTGAAACCGCGCATGTGTTTTCATCTGATGAACCCTGGAGTGCGAGTACGGTAATAGGATCCAGAGCTCATCGGGATGGAGGTATTTTGACCTTTAAGATCGAGCGATTCGTAGCGAGGGCTTCGAGTTCGCCGCGATCCAAGGTCGGGTACTTGCGAGCTTCCTCGTTCCGCGCAGAAATTTCCCGAGCGTGGGCGCCCGAAAATCGCGAGCATAAAAGAAATCGCGACCTTCAACCTCAGCGCGTTGTCCGGTGGTAATTCGGAGGCTCCACCGACAGCGACCGGCGAGCGAGTTATTGATGTTGATCGACACAGTGATAGACAAACTGTAGACATAGCGATGGACAAAGCCATAGACGAAGCTATTGTCAAAGCTATAGACAATAGATGCAACGGAGATGTTGCATGCGTGAGGAATTTGCGATTTGACTGTTGATTCTGATATAAAAGTTCGCGAGAAACACGATGGTGCCACTGGTTTCCTCTGAAATCAACTCCCCAAGCTCAAGAAAAAGCTCTCAAGTTGAGGCCAAAATGGAGGGGATATCCCACGCTATCCTGAGAGTCCACCTCTACATCAAGACAAACTCTCCATGCAAAGATAGGGAGAAAATACATTAGCAGGGTTGCCGTGTTTTCAGTTTTGGAGTCCCCAAATAAAGTGGCAGCTCTGTCAATGTATTGGCTCCCTATCTTTGCGTGGAGAGTTTGTCCTGATGTAGAGGTGGACTCTCAGGATGGCAAGGGATATTCCCTCCATTTTGGCCTCAACTTGAGAGCTTTTTTTGAGCTTGAGAGTTGATTTCAGAGAAAACCAGTGACACCATCGTGTTTCTCGCAAACTTTACTGTAAGAATCAACAATCAAATCGCAAATTCCTCACACATGCAATATCTCCATTAATGGCGACGGTATGAAACGATACTGTTGATTCGATACCTCGAAAGTCGAAACGTGCTCGGAGACGAGAGACCCTCCAGTCCTCCACCGGTATCTAGCAATGGCGGAAGCTTTTACTTTCGGGACTTCAACAGAGGGCTTCTTGGCTCTGAACGTGCCCCAGCAAACGAATATAATCTCCAAAATGAAAAGTTGACGAAATGATGTTAAAATTAGCCGAAAACCAAAAAATTAATCCATACACTGGAAAAAAACAGATTGGATCTAGAGTCGAGACTCTTGAAAACATTGACAAGAAAAAATACTCTTGATTCAATCAGATTTAAGCTAAAATCAAAAGGAAATCCACTCAAATTAAAAGGCTGGGTTCTTGTTTTAAGCTTAAATCCGATTGAATCAAGAGTATTTTTTCTTGTCGATGTTTTCAAGAGTCTGGACTCTAGATCCAATGTGTTTTTTTCCAGTGTGGGGCTTTAAAATTATGAAAGCTGGTACAAAATTCCATTGTAGAAATATCGCAACATTCGAATGCTGACACGGAGTTCTTCCTGCTGAGCATGGAAGCGCAAGTTTCACTGGAGTTCCAAGAAAATTCCGAATAGGAGAGAGCTATACTTGCGAGGAGTTTCGCGTATCCATGCCGATTTTTCACCGCGGGCCCAGTCCGGAGCCACGACAAATGATCATGACATGATCATCACCTTAAAATTCCGCGTATCGAGAGTTTATTGATTCTTGGATTGGGGGCCACTTATCTCGTCGCGCGGAAAAGGTGGAAAATTATGTTTCTCAAACTCCCGTGTTATACTTTACTAAACCAATTTCTATGAGGAAAAATTACTCACTCGCCAGCGATGTCAAATTATGAAATGAATGTAATACAAAATCAGGGTTGCCACAGAATTTAAAAAATGAAATTCCTTGACATTTCCCCGATTTCCCTGACACATTTTGGTGAAATTCCCTAAAAATCGAACAATTCGTCGTTTTCGGCACAAAGGCACGTAACTCTATTCCAAGGTTGCAAAATTGACTCAAACAATTCGATTTATTACAAAAACGTACCTTCGCAATTTGTGTCCAAAATTCTTTGGATTTTTGCACGTGATCAAGGGAAAATTCGGTGAGATTTTTAGTAAGAAATCCCCAAGATTTTCTTCTTAAAAATGCAATTTGTGAGGGGAAATTTGGCAACACTGAAATGTAGTTACGTTCTTTCGTGAGAGGGACGACGAATTGTCAAGTTGTTAAAAAGACATTGTCAAAAATGGTTGAATTGTGTCTCGCACGATTCAGAGTGACATCAGCGCCGACACAGACGACGAAAGCTCGCCACAAATTAGACATGCGTGGAAAAAACTTGCGGTGCTATGCGTTGCCCGACTTATCATTAAAATCTGTTTTGAATTATTGAATTATTACGAATTTGTACAAATTTACAACTTTTTACAATATTACGAGTGACTTCGAAACTCAGGCCGCCATTTTATGAACAGAAGTGAAATGATGACTGATCAGCCCCGATCTCATCGATCGCTGAAAATTGCGGTTTGTGGCTAGAGTACCTATATTGAGAGAGTATGGCCACTGGGTCCCATGGAGAGGCTTAGGACCCAAAAATGGCGGTGCTTTGTTATGGTTTTTGAGGATGGGAGGGGGGTCATTGCCAACTTTTGACGGTTATCACCAACCGCACTTGCTGCCAACCTTACTACATCTAAGATCATTTTTCTCAAAAATTGCACACGATTAGCCTTAAAAATATGTAAAAAAGTCGCAATAGTGCATTTGGGTAAAGTTCTCGTTACGATAAGCAAAGACAACTACATTTGAATCATTTTGCATTACATTAACTTTATGGCGTCCGCCATTTTTGGGTCCTAAGGGCTCCATTCAGCCTAAGATGGCTGAGCCAATCAGAGGTGGTAACTCCAGTGGCCATACTCTCTCTTAATATAGGTACTCTATTTGTGGCCCACTCTTCAAGGCACCACTCAACGGGACATCGGTGACCTCCATTGTCAACTTCCATTTTCAGCGTGTGAGGTATAGGCCTTACAGACTTTCTAAGAACCGCCACTGATCTAATACCATTATCCTGCCATGCTAAGTAGAAACGCCGTATGAACCTTCTGGCGTTGCCAAATTTTCTTTGATAAAGCAAGAATTTCCTGGTAAACTTATGAATATTTCCCTTTCGCAAATTTTCGTTCCCTTTCGCAAAATTTAAATTTCGTTCGCAATTTCACCTAATGTCACTGAAAATTTCAAGGAAAAACGATCATAACTTTCTTAAAAAACAAACATTTAATTGAAGGAAATTTGGCAACTCTCGAATGTCGATACGGCGGTTTTCCTTAGCACGGCAGTATCAACCACCTGTCATCAGTTTTAACGCCATTCGCTCTTTTTTTTTCATTTTTTCCTCCCAGGAATCATTCTCTTTTTCGATCGTCAAATCTGGCAATGAGGTGACCGCGTACGTGTATGTGAGTTCTCCGAAAAAACTTTCACTCATTCTCACTCTTACGGAGCTACTGGCCGCATTTTAAGTATTTAAATTTCTGACACAGCTCGCAGGTAGGGTGAGTGACGAGGGGCAGGTCATCATAATTCACACGACATACTCCCGTGCTAATAAGGAAGAACGCCGTATGAACCTTCAGGCGTTGTCAAATTTCCTTTCATAAAAGTCGAATTTTCTGGTGAACTTGTGAATATTTTCCTTCCAATTTTTCATATAATTTTGTTCGCAATCTCACCTTAAGTTCCTGGAAATTTCAAAGAAAAATATTCATAACTTACCTCAAAAATAAACATTTTATCGAAGGAAATTTGGCAACTCTCGAATGTTCATACGGCGTTCTTCCTTAGGACGACGCAATACTCCCTTGCAAAGAAAGAACGCCGTATGAGCCCTCGCACGTTGCCAAACCCCCTTCGCCAAATCACGAATTTTCGGGAAAATTTTGGAATCTATTTCTTCCGATTGCACATAGAATTTTGTTCGTAATTTTATCGAAAGCGTCTGAAAATCTCAAGGAAAAACATTCATTACTTTTTTCAAAAATAAATATTTTCCGAGAGGAAACTTAGCAACATTCGAAAATTTATACGACGCACAGTGGATCGAGTCAATAGGAGATGTCGGATTCAATAAATCGCAATTTTACCTAAGGTCACTGAAAATTTCAAGGAAAAACACTCATAACTTTCTTCAAAAACAAAGATTTAATTGAAGGAAATTTGGCAACTACTGAATGTTCCCACGGCGTTCTTCCTCAGCACGGCAGTATTGGGGGGCTGCTACAATTAATTGGACTGCATTTTGCAATTTGGAACTATAAATTCTGGCTCATCTGAAAAAACACTTATGTGCATAGGGAAACTAATGGCACATACGTTGTTTTCAAACCAGGTCAGAATTTATAGTTCCAAATTGCAAAATGCAGTCCAATTGGGGTACTACCACAAGTATTTGGAAATATCCAAGTTGGAACTTAACCCTCACCTCTTTTTTTCAAGTCCGTGGGCAAATTCCTGAGAGTTCCCGATTGAAAATTCCATCCCCGGGTTTTGATAGAGAATACACACATATGCAACCCATTCACGGCAATCACCAATAATTTGCTCGGTCATCACTTGCAGCGTGAAATTTCATTTCTCTCCTCGAATTTAACTGAAATACTTTTCGGGGTGAGCAATCGCCTCACCATGCTGTTACAGGAATTGCGAGGCGCTTCGATGGCTTTAGCTTAATTTTAGCACTGTTCTTGTTCCACTTTTCGGTTCTTTTTTTCTCTCTCTTAGCAAAACCGACCGGATGGAGGCACTGAAGCTGTGCGCGCGGGTGTAGCACGGTGTTGTCAACAATCACCACCATTTGTATTTTAAAAAATGTAGAGTAGCGAAAGTGACATTCTTGGAAGAAATTTAACGAAAATTTATCATGAGGCTTTCACAATTGGACGTATTTATGCTAACAGGAACTATGTTTCACGCAAATCATATGCAAACTGGGCTGGATTCACCTACATGCCGCCCATGGGCCACCTACATATTCTGCCGCCCCCTTCTCATTCGTTTTGAAACTCAATAAAAATCATCGAATGAACGTGCCAGCGGGGAACAGGTGCGTAAGACGCATTTACTCGTGTTGAACACATTTTTTGGGAAAGCCCTGTCAACACTACTTGCAAAAGTTCACGAAACTTTGCGCGAAAGTTAAGTTACGTAAACCTATCTCTGTGTGGACAAGGCCTTCCATTTTGAGAAATGAACGAAAAAATTATGAAAGAACAAACATAAATGTGGTTCAATGATTTTAACTTCCGCCGCCGCGCCGCGCAGACCGCACCGTGTTGAACGCAATGCGTGCAGTATTCAGGCAGTCTTGTAGGCGCTGTGCGTTTCACGCTGACCGCACTGTGTTTGGCGCAATGCGTGAAGTATTCATGCATTCTCGTAGGCGCTATCCGTTTAACGCTGACCGCAATGACCGCATTGTGTTTGATGCAATGCGTGAAGTATTCGTGAAGTCTTGTAGGCGCTGATATGTGTTACATGCCGATCGCCGCGCCGAAGGCTTCTCCTTTTATCTCAAGTCCTCGTTGTCATTTCTCTCTAAGTCGCGCCGTTCTAGGCCAAATTGCGTGTTTGGTATCTCTCGTAACTCGACTTATTGAGGGTGCTGTCTCTTGTAGGACTAAAAGACGACACAATTAGAAATTACTATACTCTCAGGAAATGAGAGATTTTGTCGCCTTTTCTCGTTTGTAATTTTGTTTTCATAAATCCGATTTTTTTTACCTACACTTTAAAAAATTGCAAATTTTTGCCGCCCCTTAGATTTGCCGCCATGGGCCGCGGCCCATGTGGCCACCCCCTTAATCCGGCCCTGTATGCACATAGTTCTTTTTGGCATAAATACGTCCAATTATATCAAGCTTAGTTTGTCGTCCCTACTAAGAATGGCTCAGACATTAAACTTAAAACGACAAGGAAACTTACCATGATAACCTTGATGTTCGGATGATGAGAAGTTTGGTCAGGTTTTCCGTAAGAAAGAAACGATTCCAAAAGAGGCTTGATAATATGATTGCAAAATCCGCCTGCCATAATAATTGTGCCCATTTTAAAATAAAGCTGCGGATGTCACTAGGTATATAGCCGTAAACGCCATTTCCGATAAGACGATGGGAGCTGTAATGTCTTGTCCTCTTCTTCACACCTGTGAACACACAAGGAAAGAAAAACTATAAGAAAAACTGGAAATAAATAATAATGTAAAACATCAAGTTACGAAAAGATACCTACTAGCAATGAGACGGAGATGATAATGCAGAGAGGAAACTCTGTACACACTCAAAGCAAGAAATAGAGTTCGTATGCATTTCGGCTTTTCCAGGGTTTCCATAATTTCTTAAATTAATTTCCAACTCCTTGACTTTCCCTGACTTCTCTCTAACTTTTTTGTCTTATCCATGACTTCAAAATTTTCGCATTCCCTGAATTTCCCAGATCTTGGAACAGAACCTCCAATTTCATTTTGCCGTGTTAATTTGCTGAGCTCTGGTAAAAGCTGCTGGTCAAATCCCCTGGCTTGTCTTGTGAATTCCCTGACTTCTCTGGGTCGTCGTAAATTCCCTGATTTTCCAGGTTTTTCACACCGCCGGAAACCATGTCTCACTAGCCTGCCATGCTGAGGAAAACCGCCGTATGAACATTCGAAAGTTGCCAAAATTCCCTCTACAAATCACGAAGTTTCAGGAAAATCTGTGGAGAATTCTCCTTCAATTTTTCACCGGATTTCGTTCGCGGTTTGATGTACAAATTTTGAAAATTCCAAGGAAAAATATTCATAACTTTCCTCATAAATAGATATTTTATCGGAGGAAATTTGGCAACTCTCGATGGTTCATACGGCGTTTTTCCTTAGCATGGCAGACGTGTGAAGGGAGGTCAAAGCATTTAATTGAGTAAATGCTGAAAAACAGCGTTTGGAGTTGATGCAGCTGCATTTTGACCGGTTTTATCCCTTTATTACTCCGTAGAGAGATATTCACCCGAGAAAGAAAAATCGAAGACATTTTTACGATTTAGTACGTGGCCTTTGAAGAACTTTGAGCGCACGATACGGCAATGATGGCCTATTTGGAGTCATTCACTGATAAGAGAAGCTGGAGCTGATAAGGAAACTCATAAGAGAATGACTTGTTGAGGCTGTTTCCATGCGGTTGAGATTATGATGCTTATTCTCGAACGGAACACCCACATACCGACCGTTCCCGGGTGAGATCAACAAAGCCAACATCCGATTTGTCACTCGATTACGTGATCTCCACGCCTCATGATTTCTGCTTTCCTTCAGAAAAATGTTTCAACGTCAAAATAACGATCGATTAATCACAAACCCTCCGTCCTTTGTCAGATTGCCGCTAATCATCCAAAAAAAACTCCTATAAATCGTGTGGATGATTAAAATTCGACCGATTTAATTTTAATAACATGAAAAGGGGATTTTTCATTTAATTTCGTATTAGGCTAGTGTCAGATAAAACAGCAGTAAGCGCTATCTTCTGCATGCTTTCGTGGTTGCGTTTTGGGCACACAATAAACGCATTTTAAGATTAGAAATTGGCGGAAGAGGTTGGCACTTTACTTGAAAGCACTATTTCCATTGGCTCTCTGGAGGAATGATGCCACTTACTACTGTTTTGCCTAAAATAGAGAGTTCGCGGGTGTCTGAATTTTAATGAATTTCGTGTCTAAGTGGAAAGTAATGAGTGAACTGAACACGAGGATACCCTTAATTCATGAATTGAACAATTATTGGAGAAGATAAGACAAATGATCAAATCTGCTAAAATACCTGTGTTTAAATGGGAAATGCCGCCGGATGACGTCATTAGGCGGTGCATTTTCTCACTTTTAAATCTATCCTATATATTAAAATGCAAAGTCCCGAATCTTGTGGCATTAACTTTGAGAGAACCACCGGACCGATTTGCATGGGATTTTTTTTAAATGAAAGCCCCTGAG
Source organism: Bemisia tabaci (assembly GCF_001854935.1). NCBI lineage: Eukaryota > Metazoa > Arthropoda > Insecta > Hemiptera > Aleyrodidae > Bemisia > Bemisia tabaci. Next base: position 1,447,414 of record NW_017547297.1, on the reverse strand, counting down.
CTGTAGATTTGCAGGCTGTGATCGTTTTTTCGATTTTCTCAAATTTTCTCCCATAATTTTCTAAAATTGTCTTCGATGCATTAAAACGGAGGTCCGAATCTTTGGACGTTAACTTTGAGAGATCCACCGGGCCGATTTGCATGGGGTTTTTTTTAAATGAAAGCCTGTGATCTGTAGATTTACAGGCTGTGATCGTTTTTTCGATTTTCTCAAATTGTCTTACTTTTATCGACGAGTGAAGTTTAGCTGGGCTCAAATTTTCTCCCATTTATTCAGACTAAAGTCCGCATTTTGGGACATTAACTTTGAGAGAACCACCGGACCGATTTGCATGGGGTTTTTTTTAAATGAAAGCTTCTGATCTGTAAATTTGCAGGCTGTAATTGTTTTTTCGATTTTCTCAAATTTTCTTACTTTTATCGACGAGTAAAGTTCAGCTGTTTCGAGCGGTCATCTGGCCGCTACCTGCTTGCCCGTCTCTAGATACCCCCACTAAGGTCTCAGCCACCCCTCCCACCACGTTCTTTCGGCTATCTCCGTTTTCTTTCGTATAGCTTTCCTCCCACCAACCTCAAAGAAGGTTTGGGTCGCATTGTCGTTCGTCACTCACCACCCACATTCCGTCGCAATCTCTCAGCTACTCCGCTTCACCACTTCTTGATAGGCATCCTGGCGGTTTGACTGACCCTGACTTATTACTGCAGCGGTGCGCACACGTATTGCTAACAACATGTATTGTTATGGACATTTCATTCTTATTTATTCTTTTCTCTTTCCAACTTTGTTTCAAATTTGCTTGATACTTCGTTTCTTCCTCTCTCTTTATTTTGTTGGTCGGTCGACTACGTTGATCGGCTTTTTGCTATTGAAAGCACATTAAGACTTCATGGATTTTCAATATCATAATTTGATCTTCCGGAATTGCTTCCAATTAACCTGAATCTTCAAGGGTCAGAGCCTGACTCTCCTCCCCCTAAAACTATGATTCCATGATTTCTGCCGCTAACCCAGAGCAACATCAAATTATTTCTGAAATAATTAGTCTCATCCAAAATCCATCTTACACGTGTAATGCGATTTTCATTGATGGTCCAGGAGGATCGGGAAAAACTTTCGTTTAAGAATGTCTTACTGCGTATTGTACAAAGGAAAACTTAGACGTCATCTCCGTTGCTTGGACAGGTATCGCCGCATCGTTGCTACCTAACGGTCGGCCGGTTCATAGCAAATTCAAAATTCCTTCGGTTCTGAATGAGAATTCTGTGTCGAGTCTCACGGTTAGCTCAAGAGAGGCTGAGACTATTCGGAAAACAACGATCATTTTTTGGGGCGAAGCTCCCATGGTTATCACGCATGCTCTGGCATGCATCGACCGACTTCTTATTTAGAGAATGGGTAATGATATCCCTTTTCGAGGAAAAATTGTCGTCTAGGGTGGTGATTTTAGACAGGTTTTACCCGTTGTTCCGCATGCTTCTCGCCAAACATTAGTGCAAAATGCAATCAAATTCTCACCACTTTGACCTCTTTTCAAAATCAGAAAACTTACTCAAAATATGAGAACTTTGCAAGACGAAGCGGAGTTTGCAAAATTTTAACTCGAAATAGGTGATGGTGTTTACCTTTCTGCTAAAAAAGGCCATGCCGGAATTCATTGATTTACCGACAAGCAGTATTACTGAAACTGATATTATTACTGAAATTTATGGAAAAGATAGCTTCCTCATGTTCGAACGTAGATTTCACAAACTGCGCAATTCTGGCCCCTAAAAATAAGCATTGCAATGAAATTAACGACAAGGTTGTTGAAGTTCTTTCAGGTGTCTCTAAAACGTACTTCAGTGTTAACAGGCTCATTGTAGAGGAAGAGGGAGAGGCTCTCAATTTTCCCCTCGAATTCTTGGAGAGTCTTAATCTTAGTGGCTTACCACCGCATAAACTCACACTTTTGGAGGGGGTTTTTGTCATGCTTTTAAGAAACCTCAACGTTTCTAAAGGTTTATCGAATGGTACCCGATTGATCGTCTGGAAACGCTATGAAAATTGTCTTGATTTGCAGGTCATTTCCGGCGAGAAGGCCGGTGAAAGAATTTCACTGCCAAGAATTGATTTGTCACCTGCAGAGTGCAGACTCCTCTCTCCCTTTCTCTTTTAAGAGGCGACAATTTCCAATTCGCATTGCGTTCTGCATGACCATCATCAAAGCTAAGGGTCAAACACTGAAGCGAGTCGGCATTTATTTACCCCAAACAGTTTTTGGTCATGGTAAACTATATGTTGCACTCTCACGAGCTACATCGTACAAAAATTTTGAAGTCCAAATTCTTCCCAAAGGCAACCGTACAAAAAACATCGTGCACAAAGAGGTGCTTCGATCTTTTATAAACCCCAAAAGTCTCATAGTCATTAGAAAATTATCAAAAAATAAAAATAAAAAAAATTTAAACAGTAACACAAAAAAAAGAAAAATTAATAATGCGAGCTTTTTATAACATTTTTCGGTAGAATGGCAGTCTCCACCCTGTAACGCAGAGAGGCAGTTAAATTCCTTGATCTTCTGCCGCAGAATCATCATCATTATTAAATAGATTCAACTAATCGCTCCGATTCCAAATAAGCTACTGCACCACCATTGCTAGCTGTGGAGGGCGCCCGTAGGGCGCCCGGAGCAGCTAGTTTTTATACTATTTCCCATTTCAGGAAAAATTTATAAAAAATACTTGGAAATCAGCTCTTTAAGCAATTTCAGATTAAGCGATAAAAAATTTGCATGCAAATTTTCCAATACGTCATTTTTTTGGGGCCTTGCGGCTTTCTCATATGTGTCGTTTTCATAGAGTTAAGATGAATTTTGCTGTTTTGGCTTTTTCAAAGATTTCATCTAAAAAAGATCAGACGGATTTTGAAGGAAACTGGATTCGGAAAATTCGACACTTACACTGCCGTGCTTAGGAAGAACGCCGTATGAAATTCGAGAGTTGCCAAATTTCCCTGGATAAAACATGTATTTTTGACGAAATCTATGTATATTTTTCCTCAAAATTTTCAGATGTTTTAGATTAAAGTACGTACAAAATTGTCTGAAAATTTTGGAAAATAATATTCGCAATTTTCCCATTAAATGCGATCTTTATCAGAGGAAACTTGGCAGCGTCCGAAGGCTCATACGGCGTTTTTCCTTAGCATGACAGTACAGCTCTCTTGGCTATGACGACAGATGAGCGGCGCCTGAGCTATGACGTCACCTGGCGCACGCGAGTTGCGACCTCCCGCGTGTGCGGAGTGCATCCTCATTAGCGGCGGCGATTGCAGTTGTTGCAGTTGCCGCCGCGGCCCATTAGGCACCGCGCGCCAGGTCGCGGGCGGCACGGAGGAGCGATTTGGTGCGAGAACATCACTAATTCGCCTCCACCCACCACCGTGGCAACCGCCGCGCCGGGAAATTGGCCATGCCCGTCAATGGGCCCCAGTCCCCCGGTGCGGCAGTGCAGTTTGCAGTGGCACTGCACTCGCCGCGCCGATGGCGCATGGTGCACGAACAGGCGCAGCAGCTGCAGGTGCTCGCTCTTCTCGAACGCCGTTGTCGCTCTACGAACTTTCTAGAAAATCCGGTGGGGCCCGGCAATGAGTCACGTTACACTGGAAAAAAAAGACATTTGTTCTAGAGTCCAGACTCTTGAGAACATTGACAAGAAAAAATACACTTGATTCAATCAGATTTTTGCTTAAATCAAGAGGAAATCCGCTCAAATTAAGAGGCTTGGTTCTTGATTTAAGTAAAAATCCGATTGAATCAAGAGTATTTTTTCTTGTCAATGTTTTCAGGAGTCTGGACTCTAGATACAATGTGTTTTTTTTTCCAGTGTAGACTGGTAGGGGCATCCGGCTCGAGGAGCCAAAAAATAATGATCCACGCCTCCATTTTAAACAGGTTTTTTTTTTCAAAGCCTCAGTTGCGCAACTTTTTCAATAAAAATAGAAATCCTCAGCATAGGCGGATCCAGACACTTCAAAGGGGGGGGGGGCTTCCCCCAACAATTGTCAACATTTTAAAGCATCCATTTCCAGGGTGTAAACTAAAACACGCTGGCCAAAAATCAGTACCGTTTCGGTACTTTTTCAGTGCATTCCCAAGAAATTCAGTACCTTCTCAACAGAAAAATTAAATACCTTTTCAGTGCCTCTATTCGACGAAATTCAAAAACTGAATTTTCCGCTCACAGTGACGAAAAATGAAAAAAATTCCTGACCTCAACTTTTTCAGTACTTCCAGACCGCCGTTAAGAAATCAGAAATATTTCTGTATATTTCAGTATATTTTCACCAACTGATTTATAAGCCATAGCTTTTTCTCAGTGGCGGTTGACGAGAAATGAAAGAATCAATGAACTGAGTCACCAGCAATTTTTTTGGGATAGTATCGAGGTTTTTTCGTCTATTATTCATTTTCCAATTGTTCCATCCTACTTTTTCCATCGGAGCCTTGCTAAACATAAATCACGTTTTACGTGGCGAGCTGCATGTCGGCTGCAAAAATAGCGTGCAGTACGAGGCTGGGAGAACGGTAAAGACCTATAAGCAGTTCGTCGAACTTGCACCGATCGCGCTGAGATTATTGAGCTGCGACTCCATTTGCGCGTTAGGAGGGTCATGCATGTGTCACCAGCGCCAACAGCGAACTTAGAAGCATATCCCATGCGTGACGGGTTTGTCGCACAGTTATACGTGACGATCGGTCGGGTTCTAATTCTTTATTTCAAATCGCTGGCTCACTGAGCGAAGCTATCGTTACTCATTGTCAGTGTGTCTACTGGTACCCTGTCATTCAAATTCCTTACTTATTCAGTACCTTTTCCTTGCTTTCTCCTTACATTCCCGAAAATGCATTTCTTTGGCGATGCTTAAAAATCCTTGCATTTTCCTTACCTTTTCCTTAATTGGATTGCATTTTGCAAGAAGGAACCAGGAGGATTGCAATGTTGCTAAGATTGTGCAGCTTCTTCTGTCTTGGAAGAAAAACCTGATTAACCATAGACAGTTTCTCTTTTACTCGCTAAGAACTTTAAATTTAGGACAAAAATTATCATGCGAATTTCAGATGTTTTCAGGATTTCAATAGTCACATTGCAATGAATAAAGTTGCACAATCTAAGCAACATTGCAATGCTTCTGGTTCCTTTCTGCAAAATGCAATCCAATTTGTCCATCTCACACGCATTTTTAACTGGATTCGGATTAGGAAAGTGGAATGATGGAACGACAAAGGAATCAACCGAAAAACACGAGGAATCGAACCGGGAACTTAAAAAATGGAAATCGCATACCTCCAAGGCAACCTTATGGAGTTCATTGCAAAAATCTCGAATTTCCGTGCCTTTTAACGAAAAATTTGCACCTTTTCTGTGCTTCCGTACAGACCTTCTGAAATCCGTGCTTTTTCAGTGTATCCGTGATTTTTCCGTACGGTAGACGCCCTGCAGATTTCTGAACTCAGTCAAACTCTTTAAGGATCGGACATCCTCGCTGCTTACAAAGACCCTATTTCATGAAACTGAAAGTTCCTTTTTTAAGTGGAGCTTGACCCAGTGTGCGCGATGCGATTGGGGCCCAGAGCATGGGATGGGGCACTCACCGAGTGACAAATCGCGATAACGCATCCGAGAGCGGCGCATCGGCGCACAATGGATCGAGTTTCTTCGAGAGATCGGACATGAAATTCTTGGATAAAACTGCAAATTTTGATGTTCATGACGTCACATTTTAAATTTCAGGGGGGTATCTGTATCAAGTAGAAAATTTCACGAGAAAACCAATGGAACCACTTTTACAGGGTGTCTACTAAAACAAGCAGGCCGAAAATCAGTAATTTGACAGTAATTTCTCAGTACATTCCCAAGGAAATTCAGTACCTCCTCAGCAGAAAAGTTCAGTACTTTTTCAATACCTTCAACTGACGAAATTCGAAAAATTTCAAAAATTTGAATTTCCCGCTCAAATTAAGACGGAAATGAAAAAAATTCCGGGATTTCTTGCGAAATTTCTGAACTTTTTCAGTACCTCCGGACCGCCCTTAAAAAATCAGTATTATTTCCGGACTTGTAGACACCCTGTTTCAGAACCTCAAAATGTTGTATAAGCTGAGTTATAAGCGTTTAAAGTTTACAGAGTTTGTCCGACCTCTCTGATTGACTCGATCCATCGTGCGACGAGAGTCGCGGATCGGCAACAGTCAGAGGCTCCACATCCGCTGCACTCTGCACACTGCACTCCGACTGCACCGTGCACCACTTGTGCATTGTCACATTCACATTGTCGCACTTGTGCGCCACTTCGCGCGTCCACATGCGATTCCGTAATTTCGCGCGCTCCACGCCCTCCTCTTCGCACCTCGCGGCTCAACGTTGCCATAGTTCAACTAAAAAGAGGTGGAAAATGGAAAAACGACGTGAGACAGGATCACTCAATTTTTCCAGAAATCTGCCATTTGGGATTGCCATGGTGTCAACGAAAATGGATGGACAAATTAATGGACAACAGGGTGTCTACTAAAACATGGCTGGGCGAAAATAAGTACTTTTACAGTACTTTTTCAGTGCATTCTCAAGAAATTCAGTACCTCCTCCGACAGCAAAATTCCGTACATTTTCAGTACCTCCATTTAACGAAATTCGAAAAATTTCAGAGATTTGAAATTGCGATAAAAATGACAAAAAATTTAAAGAATTCCGGACCTTTTTGCGGAATTTCCGCAGTTTTTCAGTACTTCCGGACCGCCCTTAAAAATCAGTACTAAATCCGAACTTTCCGGAAATTCCGGACTTGTAGACACCCTGGACAAAGAAGACGAAGGGGAAATGGACCGATCCTATTGGTTGAAATAGTGGTTCTTAGAGACTGAGAAAGCAAATGATATACTAACTGTAGAATTTCGTTTGGGTTGCCGTTGGTTAGTCTTTTACATACCTCATTTGTTCATTTCAACCACCCGATTACACCAATACGATCCCTCTATACCCCTTTCTTTGTCTAAAGCTTTGTCTATCAATTTCAATAATCGGCCCGGTTAAGTGGTTAAAGAACAACTAGGAATACGGCCCTTGATGGTAGGATGCATTCATCAGAGACAAACCAGAATTTGTTTGGTTGATTTTAAGTATAAAATCCAAAGGAAAATTTTAGTAGCATTCCCCCAGTCGAAATGGTGAAAGCACTCGGTAGGAATGAACACAAAAGGCCTCAAAGAACTAAATTATCGATATTTTTTCCGAATTTTCTAGAGTTTCCAGGAAAAATTCTAAAAAAATATAATGCACATCCTTCACACTGGTTTTTTCTATAGATTTCCAAACGACAGGCATCCACGGGAAATTCCTGCCGTGCTAAGGAAAAACGCCATATGAGCCTTCAGGCGTTTCCAAATCTCATTCGACAAATTTTCGAATTTTCGGGCAAATTATTAAAACAAATTCCCCCAATTTTTTAGACAATTTTACTCGTAATTCAATGTAGAGTGTTGGTAGATTTCAAGGAAAAATATTCATAACGTTCCTCAAAAATAAAAATTTTCTGAGAGGCAATTTGACAACCTTTGAATGCCCATACGTCGTTTTCCCTTAGCACGGCAGAACCTACCTCTAGCTCAGGAGAAAAACTAAGGTATAAAAAACTGAAACCCGTTAGAATCGTTCTCTGCGTGGCGTGCTATTCTTCTAATCACAGAGAGGAAAATTTGTGCTCGACACTCGTAGGTATGAAAAAACACACGCACATTGACGTGGGTCATGGTATACTGTTTGTCACTGCAGGTCGCAATTTGCGCGAATAAAAAGGCGAACCGGGACATTTTCCTCGACTATTTGGCAACTATGACGTCATTCTGAGCTGTCGTCAGCTAGTTTGATGTTTCGCGCGAAAGTCGGTGTCATCGACCGTGCGAAACAGAGCACACGACAAACACGAAGGCCGCATTTCACCAATTTTATAAAAATCTACCGTGGATTCGGATCATCACTCTGAGAGGTGATTAATGAAATTGAGAGACGGCTGCGCTACAATTTCGCACAGGTATGGTTTCGCACAGTTTTTGTCAGTGCACAATCTTGCAACGTCTCAACGCAGATTAGATTTAAAATCCTCTGTCGCAGCATCTTCAATGACGTTTATATGTTTTCAGTACAATTATTTTTATTAGTAGTTTTTGGTGCTAGAATTCTAACCAGAAAGGATTACTAGTTTCTTAAGTAGTTTTAAGTGTTATAAAATGAGTAATAACTTTACGATAATTAAAAATAACCGCGGCAAAGACAGTGTCTTATATTTATGAGGGCTTCAAGTATTAAAAATTTTGCCCTCAAAAGTACAGTATTCCCCTCTCATTTATTTTGTGTAGAATCGTAATACTTTCCGAAGTATTTGACGATGAAAAGTAGAGGTCCTGCAGTGTTTCAAAATAGTGCATTAAAATCTAGTAATGCTCACGTTCCAGAATCAAAAGCGTGCGAAAGTGATAAACTGCCTGAGAGGGCAATGCTATAGACAACATGACAAAGAGGAACTGGAGCAATCCTAACCAAGTAGCAGTGATAGCGATGATTTGCGATTTGATCGGAGAATGTATCGCGATTTTTTCGCGATTTATTGCGCTACTATCGGGGAAAAATTGCAATTTCATTGCTCAAATTTGCAACAAAATCGCAATTTTATCGACTGCTATCTATATTTATCCCAATATTATAGAACAAAAAATCCTGATAAATTGAGATAAAATTTCAATTACATCGAACGCGATTTTACAGAGATAAAATTTCGATTTTTTCGAACGCAATTCTACAGAGATAAATTGCGAGAAGATTGAGTAGAATTGCTCACATTTTACAGAGATAAAATTTCGATTTTATCGAACGGTATTTATATTGAACGCGATTTTACAGAGTTAAAATTTCGACTTTATCGAACGCAACTCTACAGAGATAAAATTGCGACAAGATTGAGTAGAATCGCTCAGATTTTTCAGAGATGAAATTTCGATTATAGACCTAAAATGGCGACAAGATTGAGTATAATCGGCATCGCTCAGAATTTGGTGATCCTGGCAATTTCCTGCGGAGATTTTTAAACAACGCAAATGAGATACGTGGACTGATAGTTGCACCGTGATGTATCATCATGAGTGTGCTCTTGTCGTACAAATATGCTCTTAATAGGATGCGGTCGAAGATTCGGCAAATTTTTCAAATGACGCCCCTGCTCACTGGTAATCGTTACGGCATTCCGGACGGCTCAGCGGAGCCTCTCAAGAAATTGCGTCAATTTGCTGGAAATCCGTGGAGCACCGGGACTGTAAGGCATCCGTGATATGATGTCGAAAATCGGCACGGCAATTTCGCAAAAGCCAATTGGTGTGAGCCACTTGGGCCAGTTAAAAACAGATTAATCAAAGGCCTCCATACCATAAATGAAATCTTTTAAAACAGCATTGTCACATTTCCTGTGTCGGTCGTTCACACTGAACAACGATGGTGAGGCGTGAATGATCGATTATCGATATTCTCCCATTTAAACCTGTGGTATAGAAACGATTATTAAGGTTTTCGTTGCGAATACCCTATTTATCGATCCTTTCCCATACGTTTAAATGGTAGATGAGTCGATATCGCAAAGCACGCCACGCCACAACTGAACAAAGAAAAAGTTTGGTGAAAGCGAACCGTTCGGATAAAATGGAACTTTCCAATCGGTACGCTCAACCGAGGAGGTCATTTTTGGGGCGCTGAACCGAATTCCGGGAGGTAAATTCCGAAATACGCCCGAATTTAGTTTTGAGAATCGTCAAATTTGATCAAAAAGTCCCTGAATTTGATTAAGTTAATGGTCAAACTGGCGAAAAACTGCAAATTTCGAGGAAATTCCGTAAATAGTTGAAAATTCCGGGGATTCAGAAGATTCCGGGAAAAGTTCCGATTATTTAAAAAATTCCGAATTTCGGAATTAATTACGGGAAACGGCAACGCTGGAAGAAATTTCAAGAAAAAGTACGGACAGCTTTCCTGAGAAATACATGCTTTACACTGGGCTAAAAAACACATTGGATCTAGAGTCCAGACTCTTGAAAACATTGACAATAAAGAGGACTCTTGATTCGATCAGATTCAAGCTTGAATCAAAAGGAAATCCGCTCAAACTAAGAGGCTTGGTTCTTGATTTGGACGCATTTCTACCAAACAGACCCATGTGGAGGTGAGAAATATGGGGCGTGCTCGTTAGTTCTCTGGCCGTAAGAGTGAATGAGAATATTAAAGCGCCAGTGACGTCAGCGGCAATTATCGAGCTCCCGCGCGAGGGGGAGATCGTCGTCGGGGCGCTTTAACTCGTGAGCCCTGTTCACAACGCTCTCGCCCCATCCTCGCGGCTCATGACTGCCGCATTCAGTTGGCACATAGGTCTGTTTGATAGAATGTAAAATCCCGCTTTTCCAATTCTTCAAAAGGAATCACGCCCACTTCTACATTGCTTCTTATGCAGCTTTCTAGAGCACACCTCATATTTCTCACCTCCACATAGGTCTGTTTGGTAGAAATACGTCCATTTAAGTTTAAATCCGATTGAATCAAGAGTATTTTTTCATGTCGATGTTTTTAAGAGTCTGGACTCTAGATCCAATTTTTTTTCCTGTATGCTTTATGCGGGGTAATTTGGCAACTCTGGAATGTCGATACGCCGTTTTCCGTTAGGACGGGAGTGTGACGTAAGCTTGGCTCAATAAAAGAGGTCCGACTCACCTTCGGCCGGAGCTGTCGGCGTCGGCGGATCCGAATTTCGGCGAGCTTTCGCGATAATAAAAGCGCGAGCCGGGCACTCCAACCAAGCGGCGCGGCGGCGGCTCGGAACTGGGTCACGGCCTCCTCGGCGAACATCTGCAACAAAAGAGGATAAAAAAATCAAGTTCTCTGGCAAGTTTAGCAAGCTCCAAGTTCACGACGCCCCGTTCGCATTTCGCGTTTCGCGCGGCCCACGCCGACGCGTCCGTCGCGACGCCCTGGCCACGTTCGGCGGCGTCCGTCGCGCCCCGCTGGGAGCCGCCGCCTCGCGAGTTGGCGAAACTCTTGTTCCTTCCGTGTTAATATGTGTAGAACAAGAGATAATAGTCTGCGGATTCACATGGAATCGGTATTTTTTTAAGATATAAATGGAGAGGCTTGGGGAACAAGACTCATGAGGTGATGTTATATGATCTACAGGGTGTCCCAGGATTAAATACGAATATTGAAGGAGTCGTTTCTTTGGGTCAAAAAAAAACATTTTTGTGGTATAAATTTTTTTCCATAAACGCTTTCCCTGGGCGCCACGACTCCCCAAAATTGGAGGAAAAAAATCGTCTCTTTAGCACTGCGGCAATGTTTACAAACCAATATTAATGGGAATTGGTGACTGGGGGTAATTTTTAGCGTTCTTTTCAAAAAAGAAGAAACTCATTTTGAGGGGGCTTTAGGGGAGTACCGAACCAAAAAGTGGCCAAAATTAATGTTTCTGGCGACAAAAATTGATTTATGACGGCACCACAAGATTTAACGTTGAAAATTATTGAGATAATGTCTCTTGCGTTTTTTCGCTATGACTCATCGTTTTCGAGATAATAGGGACTGATAGGGAGTAACAAGGAGTAATAGGGGCTGATAATAGGGGAATAATGGGGCCCCCACGGAAAGCGTTTTTCGATATAAAGTTATACCACATAAACGTCTTCTTTTGACCCGCAAAGAATCGACTTCTTCAATATTCGTACTTAATCCTGGGACACCCTATATACTACCGTGCTAGGGACGAGCGCCGTATGAACACTCGAAAGTTGCCAAATTCCCTCCAATAAAACGTTCATTTTTTGAGGAAAGTTAGGAATATTTTTTCATAATCTGGCAAGCCTGCGTCTTTGTCCGCAGCCATGGAGCGCAAAAACAAACGGGAGCCACTGTGAGCTCCCTTTGATCGGAACATCTTTATTTTTGGACAATGACACACGAGTCAATAACTGCGGTTTTGCCGAAACAGTGCGAGACCGGGACCGCTCTATAGTTTCCACAGCGCCTTGGACAATGGACGCTCAAGGTGAAACGCCGAGACGCTCTTTGCAACACTTCATGAAATTTTCGGAGCCTCTCGTCATGCATAGGCAAGATCATAGGCAGATATACTGGCTCACCGCGAATAAAATTCACCGACGAACATTCCGAATACGTGCACAGAGCGAAAGGTGCGAAGCAGGGAAATTCTGCCCTGATAAAAATTGGCGATAAGAGCTGCATTTCAAAATACCATAAATTATCTGTAAAGACGTTAATAGCCTGAATCGCTGAATGTCTTGAAATTATAATAAATAACTAACTAATTTCTTACAGCCGTCTAAAGAAGGCTGCAGAAAATCAACTAGCTGACTGTAGAATGCGGAGAAAATCATACGGCCGGGCTATACGAAGCGATAAAAAAATTATACAGCCGGGCTATAGTTCCTATCGCCAGGCTTCACACTTTATCGTCTGGTTGTTGCTTTTTCGCCATCGATTATAAAAGGCTATAAGAAATTGTGTAGAAATTCGTGTGCTTTGGAAATCATTAAGTTTGATACGGAACCACCTTAATATTTACAAAACACACATTATATTTTCCTTTAGTACATATTTTTTTTCATCAATTAAAATGAGAATAATCCAATCCATACAGAATGTGCAAACATTTCAAAATCATGAGTTGAATGACGCTGACTCCGCCAGATTAAATATTAGAGCCAACACAAAGCGGAGCGGCGACGCACTGGCGCCTACAAACCTAACTGGGATACTTCACGCATTGCGCAACGCGTGAAGTATCACTGTTAGGTTTGTAGGCGCCAATGCGTGTTTCGCGCTGGCTGCCCGCCTGCCACGGCGCTTGAAGCAACTATTTCACACCAGAGGTATTGCACAGTATCATACGAAACTGAAGGCGCTCTAATATATTAGTAATGGCAGGCATCCGTCAAAAGTACGGAGCTTTCCTCGCAAAATAAATCAAGATAATACGGCCCAAAAAGAGAGCAGTATTCCAAAAACTCACTAAGTCCTAGCATCCGTAATTAGTAACGTTTAGCATACACTTTATCGCCTGGCTGTTGCTTAGTCGCCATCGGCTATAAAAGGCTATAAGAAATTGTGTAGCAGGCTATAGAAGCTAGTAAGTGAGAACCTCAATCAGGGTTGCCACAGAATTTAGAAAATGAAATTCCCTGACATTTCCCTGATTTCCCTGACACATTTTGGTGAAATTCTCTGACAATTGGACGTATTTCTACCAAACAGACCTATGTGGCGGTGAGAAATATGGGGTATGCTCCAGAAATCTGCATAAGAAGCAATGTAAAAGTGGGCGTGGTTCCTTTTGAAGAATTGGAAAAGCGGGATATTGCATTCTATCAAACAGACCTATGTGCCAACTGAACGCGGGAGTCATGAGCCGCGGGCATGGCAAGAGAGCCTTGTGGACAGGGCTCATGAGTTAAAGAACGTTCCCGCCTTCGTGAGGATACCCGTCGTCACCGCTGACGTCACTGGCGCTTTATTATTCTCATTAACTCTTACGCAAGAGAACTAACGAGCACACCCCATATTTCTCACTTCCACATAGGTCTCTTTGGTAGAACTACGTCCAATTGAAGGTGTGAGTGATGGATAAGGGGGCATAATTGAAAATAGTTTTCGGGCAAAATTTCTTGTTCAAAATCTCAAGCCCATTCTGGAAAGCAAATGAAGGTGATTTAACAAATTTCCCCTGACATTTTCGTCATTTTCCCTGACATTTCCCGGTTTCCCTGACTTTTTAAAATTCCCTGACGTTCCCCGGTTTTCTCTGACTGTGGCAACCCTGGGAAATATTTCCGGGGATTCTCATCCTGTTTTCGACACCCTTAACTATACGAGGAAACTTTAATCCTGTACGAAGACACCACGTTTCTTTTATCTCCTCCAAGAAAAGTACTAAAAAGTAAAAAGATCCCAAGAAAACTCGAAGGCGAAAATAAAGAAGACTCGAGTTACGAAGATAAAGTTCACCCGATGAAAAACGAAGGAATAAAAGGATAGTTAGCGCGAAATTAAGCCCCTCCTCGAACGTGCACCCACGTAAAGCCTGGACTGCATCCACCTCATTGTTGCCAGATTGCACTGAAAATTCAACATTATTCCCATTCGACTCGATGTAAAACATCCAGATTTTCCACACAATCTGGCAACTTCGCAACCGCCGTCGAAAGTGGGCGGGAGCGTGGAGGTTGGCAGAGGTCCAATTCCAGGCTAAATTTAGCTGCAGCGCCCGCAGAACCCGGTCGATACCGACTGCAGTGCAAGCGTGTACTGCAGGTTGCGTCACGAAATTAATGGGGATGATTCGAACGCGGTGGATCCTGTTATACAGTGCGGTGAACCATGCACAGAGGGTTGAGGCTTTCGAGCATGGTGAAGAACGGGGCAACAATAATGATAAACATCGAAAACGCACACCCTGAGCATAAATATAGTCGCTCCTTTGTCGTAAAGGCGTATCTCAATTGAACGTATTTATGCTAAAAGGAACTATGTGCAAAGGGTTTGCGTGTGACATAGTTCCTTTCAGTGTAAAAACGTCCAATTTCCTCATGAGCCTCAAAAAGCATGGATTTAAATGTAAAACAGGGCTCACGGAATAGAACGTATTTATGCTAAAAGGAACTATGTGCATAGGGATTGCGTGTAACATAGTTCCTTTTAGCGTAAATACGTCCCATTGGACTTCATTTTGCAATTTGGAACTATAAATTCTGGCCCGGTTTAAAAACGACGTATGAGCCATTAGTTTCCCTAAGCACATAAGTATTTTCTCAGATGAGCCAGATTTTATAGTTCCAAATTGCAAAATGCAGTCCAATTGATCTACGCCTTTACGTCAAAAGGCAACAATATGGTCGATATGGAACGAAGTGATTCGTTGACCAAAGCCGAACTTCAAGCTGGAAGTTGATTTGTCTCCCGAATGATGTGGAATACGTAAACTGACCTCTCGATTTGTTGTTGGAAATAGAACTGTTGAAAACACCATTACACGAATGGCTCATGACTCACTGACTGTATCACGAGGTTGTTTACTCATATCCTGGAAACGAGTGATATCACTGATATCTCGAACACTCCACTTTGTGACGAGGCAGTCGCATGATGCTAGGGGTTCACGGGTTTGAATAGCGATTACCGTGGGTTGGCAACTCACAAGGCCCGTTGGACTACATTTTGCAATGGGCCTGTTGCAAACTTTTGCTAGAGCAAAAGTAAGGGTTGTTTCTTGTAGAAAATGACTCAAAAATCACCATGAGCGCATGAACTAAGTCTGAAATGCACTCCTAACTTCACAATCTGCGTAAGAAATCCACGCTTTTTTGAGCTTCCGCTTCAAAAACGATACAACGGTACAGATGAACATTTCGTCAACAGTCGTCAACAACAAATCGTCCCTTCCAACCTCTGTGCAGAAGGATACTGCACAGTATTCAACATGGCCGACGCCAATCCTCCAAAACTCATGTGCCGGGAAAAAAATCTAACTATTTTTTGACAACCTGGCGTGGTTACATTCACGTTTTCCTCGAGTTGATAAAGATCTGTCTTGATAGCGTCGGATATGTTGAGTATTGCAAGACATTAAGCAAGGGTTGAATGGAGCGACGCTCCTCGAACAAAATGTTCACCTATGCCGTAGTACCGTTTTGGAAGTGGGAAGCTCAAAAAAAAATGCAAATTCCTTACGCAAATTGTGATGTTAGGAGTACATTCCAGACTTTGCCGATGCGCTCATCGTGATTTTTGACCCATTTTCTATGAGAAACAACTCTTTATCTTGCTCCTGCAGAAGTTTGCAACAAGCACATTTAGAACTAATAATTTTGTATAACCCACACAAGCACCTATCTGCATACGGAACCCAAGGACTCATACGTTGTTTGTGAAATGAGCCAATGGTGTTAGTTGCTTATTGAAAAATGTATAGTTTAATTTTGGTTTGGTAGAGTTGAATTTGATACCGTTCTTGGATTCCTTTCTTTATTTGTCACATAATACCACCTGATCGTAAGTACCTTACACGAGTCCATTCAAAGCACTCAAAATCGCGTAAGCCCTTGTTGAAATTCGCGAAATTCCACGAAGCGAGAGTAAAACTCTTGAAAATGGCTCTGGATTCGGCGCCACTTGTAGGCCAAGCTTGAGTGCCTGGATATTTCATATCTTGACACGGACCTATATCCTTGCCAAAAATTGCGCCACGCCTATCCTGACCTACTTTTCCAGATCGGCGGGAAAGCATGAAAGATTCCAAGTGAGGGTGAGGTTCGCGAGGCGACAACGAGAAAGATCGTCGCCCCTCTACAACGTAAGAACGTAGCTCAATCTTCATGTGAACCATGTTTTACATATAAGGCCATGCTTTCTGGGGCTCATACGGAAATCGAGATGAATTCATGTGAAACAATCGATACTTATCGAGGCACATGCAGAATCGATTAGAGTACATTCGAGAGTCCAGGATGGGTTTAAATGGAGGGAATCCAATGTTGTCAATTTGGAAGAATCGCCAGGGGGAAGAGTGACCTAATTAATAGTTATTCCCTCACTATAATATGGTGCACTCACTATATACCTTCCTATTCTGCCATGCTAAGGAAGAACGCCGTATAAGCCGTCAGACGTTGCCAAGTTTTCTTCGATAAAAACCGAATTTACGGGGAAAATTGTGAATATTTGTTCGCAAAATTGGCAGACTATTTTGTGCGAAATGTAATCTAAACTATCTGAAAATTTAAAAGAAAAATGTGCATAAATATCGTCAAAAAAACATGTCCTATCAAGAAAAATTTAGCAAATCTCGAATGCTCATACGGCGTTTTTCCTTAGCACGGCAGTATTAGTATATTTTTCGAAGGAATTACACTATTTTTAATACCATTTTGACTACAGCTAGCAGATCGAAAATCTATGCATTGATGATGAGAGACAGGTTTGATACTTCCAAGTTTTTCCATTATTTCTTCATTTTCTAATTCTTCAACTTTTTGCTTTTCTCTGACCCTTGGTAAGACCTCCACTTATATATATTCTCCGTTTAACCACGTTAACTTTTCCTAAACTTTGAACGAAATTTTCTCCTATATTTTAGAAATTCAAAATAACAAAAAAGGTACTCAGAAATTTACTTTCGCTCTCTCAAATTTCATGGGCTTAAGTTGCTGAACATTCGCAATATTCGTAAAATTCACGCGTTTTTTAGAATGAAGTACACGAAATGAGGTAATAATAAAACAAACGTCTACGATAAGAAAATGTACGTCGACGTTATGTCACCATAATTACGTAAAAACTAATCAGGGCTAAGATTTTTGGCACCTGAAGTGATATGAAAGAGTATAAAACATAAAAGGCGATTGAAACGCAGAAATTTTGGTTCATATTAAAGCGACAGCAAACGGCGCAAATTAAAAACGACGTAATAAATAAATTAAATTAATCACAGGGAAGGATGGAAGAATGACGAAACTTAATAAAGTAAAACAACAATCCGAACAACCTTCATCAAGCTCACTCAAAGTTGATAATTTTGGATTTTTTATGGTATGATAGTTATTAAAGCATTTTTATCTCTTCAATTTTAGTCTTACCGCTAACTGACTTGTGTGAAAGGAGAAATTTACAGTCGACTGTCTAATTCAAGGGCACAGAAAATGGTTTATTACGTTTGGAGAAAACAAAATTTATGAAAACTCCTAAGGGAATGTGAGAAACTATGTTTCGGGGAAAAGTTTATTCGTGGGATTATGAGGCTTGGAATTATTTTTGGATAACCCACAGGATAAACATCAAGTAGTAAATACATCGAAATTATTGGTTCGCGATTTGGAAATTTTTAAAAATGAACAGGTTTCGAAATGCATATTTGATAAATAAAAAAAAAATATGAATACACAAAAAAAATAGAAAACTACTATTAATGTACTATAAAGACGCAGAAAAATAGGAGAAGACCATTCGGCGCTCACCACAGCTTTCGATCATCAGTTTTTAGAATCATATAGGTACCTTCAAAAAAAGCCAACAGCTGAGAAGGCGGCCTTGGTGAGTGCGAAATCGTCTCGTCCTGTATTGTGGGTGTTTTCCTCGCGTACGTGTTTTTCAAAAATTAAAAATGGCTTCAAAGCGGCGGGTTCCTAACCTTATTCACGGTGCAATATAGGGTCAGCGCTGAAAAATGATGAAAATGAAAATTCCCACGCTAACGAATTCCAGCCAAGAATTTTATTCCACCTCATCGAGCATGTGGAACGAAACACCCGGCGCAGAGGAGCTGAAAATTGCTGATATGAAAATGATGTGCGACAAAACCGATCGCTGGAAAATTCACTTTTTAAACCGTGGCTTCGCGCACGGCGAAACCTATGATGATGGATTTAAACAATTTTTTACACGGATTATGAACGGCGACGCACAGTGGATTGAGTCAATCGGGGAAGTCAGACAAAATTTGGTAACTTTAAGAGCTTATAACTCAGTTTATGCGAAGTTTTGAGATCCTAAAAGTGGTTCCATTGGTTTTCTCGTGAAATTTTCCTCTAGCAGCACCCCTTAAAATTTGAGGTGTGATGAAATAAACATGAAAATTTCCAGTTTTAATAAAGAATTTTAGGTCCGACCTCTCTGATCGACTCGATCCACTGTGCACTTGGCATTTTCCGCACGAATAGTTCGAGGGTTTGGAAAAATAAACAGCCGAGAAGATTTTGACGAATGGGCTTACACCGGAAGTGATGTAACATCGAAACATCGGAAAAGTTTTGCTGAAATGCACTTCAATTTTTACCGAAAAATAGGAATGTTCGCACCTATAAGCAAAAAATGTTTATTGCATATTCCCCAAAAAATTATTTGTAAACCTTAATAAATGCTGAAAGTATACAAAAGCGGAAATGAACAGTTTGACATGACAAATCGAATGCACCATTTTGCGTTCGAATCTTTTAAGCTTCATTTCAGGTTTTACAAATTAGATTTTTTGGAAAGGAATCTCAAATGTGCTTCAACTGAGAGTAAACCGGAAGTGAAAAGAACATGCATGTTCTTTGCCGAATGAGCCATTCGGCAAACTTAGATTCTAATTTTTGTTTTTTCCGGCCTTCCTACTTGAAGATAGGTTTTCGTACAAACGACGTTCCACACCCTACAGAATAGTGTAAATCCAGGACAATCGCCAACATTTTGCAATTAGGAACTACAATTCCTGGCTCAGTTTATAAGCAACATGCGCACCATTAGTTTCCCTATGCATATAAGTGTTTTTATAGATGAGCAAGATATTGCAGTTCCAAATTCAACAGGTGATGTATAGGTTCACCTTCACAGAAAAAACGAAATTGGCAACTTTTCGTGCGTCAGGGTACCCGATCTTGCATATTCGACGATTTAAAGGCACTTTGGTTAAATCATAGGATTCCTCCGACATAGGGAACGGATGCTTTGTTCAATAAAAGCTCAGCGATATCTCAGTACCTATTAAACACGACTTTTGTTACAAGATATTCCGAACTTCCGTATAGTATTTTTAGCAGTATTCCCCCAATTACAATAACAAGGTCCATAAAAATTCTTTAACGAATGGAATACAAATTTTCCGACAAAAATCGCTGTAAAGGAATTCTTACCCTGATGATCAGATGGTTTCCTTTGTGCTGATCCATAAAAGATTCCTGATTTTCATTCCGATCGTGGCAACCTTGTGAGCGCGCGACGATAAGGATATCCTTGAAAAACTGAAAATCCGGCACAGCAGTATTTAACGACAATTTCGTCAGGTTTCTCCGAATTCGGCGATCTGCTAATCATGCGTTTTCAACGCCGAGAGCGAGGGCTTACGAAGTCTTTGCCAATTTGAATGTGGAATTGCAAAAAAATTCTGGAGACGGAAATAACAACTGCGAGACTAGTTAAAAAGTGATTATTATTAAAAGCGTTAGGTTTCTCTTTGTGCCTCCGTAAACGCATAGATCCTTAAATCGTCACCTTTCGGTCTAAGTATCACAAACACCATGCGACGTTTCAAAATTTCTGCCTCCATTTTATTTTTTTGCAGCGAAATTGTTGATTGAATACCTTAGAAACGTTCACTGAATTTTACCATTAGCACAATGGAAATTCAGTGAAATTGAAAACGAGAAAACTAATGGAACCACTTTTACAGGGCGTATACTAAAATAGGCAGGCCGAAAATCAGTAATTTGACAGTGCTTTTTCAGTACATTCCCAAGAAAATTCAGTACCTCCTCAGCAGAAAAATTCAAAACTTTTTCAATATCTTCAGCTGAAGAAATTTGAAAAATTTCAAAATTTTGAATTTCCAGCTCAAATTGCGACAGAAATGAAAAAAACTCCGGGCTTTCTTGCAGAATTTCCGTACTTTTTCAATACTTTCGGACCGCCCTTAAAAAAATCAGTCCTATTTCCAAACTTGTAGACACCCTGCTCGTAGTACAACAGAAAATTCACTGAAATCCGCACAAAAATCCGCACGACCGTTTTGAAGTCCCCGATTTAACTATCCGATTAAATTCGGCAAAAGCTGACAAGTCCCCGATTTAACTGTCCAATTAAATTCGGCAAAAGCTGATGCGGCTTGGCTCCTTCTTGGCGGAGGGGGGGGGGGCACTCACTTTCGTGGAAAAGGCGGCAACGGCGACGCGGAGGACGGAACAAAGGCCCGGACGGAGACGAGACAAGACAAGACAAGACACTGCCGGCAACGGCCGGACCGCAACCGCGACGAAAGGCCGAATCCGCGGGTTCGCGAGCATCGCACATCGAGCACCGAGACGGACGGAGACCGCATCGCGAGCAGACGGGAGCCGGGTGACGTCTGCGTCCGGGGGAGCCGACGGAAAGTGTCGGTCGCACAGCCCCCCCCCCCTTGCTCGTCTACCCCTCCACCGGTCCGGGTGCCGCCGATAAGTGGGTGACGTAATTCCGACGTCGTAACCGCGTCGCGCCGGCCGCCGGGTGATGTCGGGGGTGTTGAACGCGCTGCTGGTGTGGGTGTATGTCAAAGACATAAAGACGGAGCGCTCGTATCTAAAAGCACGGGGAAAAAGTGAAGCTAGGTTCGGCGCTGCGCGCTTGTGTGAGTGTGTAAATGAGCGCGGGAATCCATGGCGGCAAACGGAAATTTGATTTGAACTTGTCCTCTTGATTTTTGCATATTTCTTCTTCGAAACGTATTTTAAATTCCTAAAACGAATATACTAAGAAAGTTCGGTCTGCGTCCTAACATAATACACCTACTTTTGCTCGGTAACAGGCAGTAATCTCAGATAAAGTTAGTTTTTCTTCTGCTCATGGTGGTTCTGCATGTTCAAAGAGGCCGTTACAGTTCTAGATCAACGTTACTCCCAAATGAAATTAATCGGTCGACGACGGACGGAAACTAACCTAGAGTTAAAAAAATATGAGTTTGTACCTGAATTTGGGCAAAAATCAACCTAAAATACTTTGTTTCCGCAATTATTTTATTCAGTTCCCGCCCTATATTTGAATTCAAACTTGTCCCGATTTCGCCGCCAATCCTCTAGCCAATAGTAGAGGTGGTTGAAAAGAAGCTTCATTTTTTGCTTTTAGCCCTCCGTCTTTATGTCTTTGGTGTATGTAGAGTGCCTTTGTCGAGAGTGTAATGCTGCCGTGTTGAGGAAAAGCGCCATACACTGGAAAAAAAAAACACATTGGATCTAGAGTCCAGACTCTTGAAAACATTGAATTGACAAGAAAAAGGACTCATGATTCAATCAGATTTAAGCTTAAATCAAAAGGAAAGCCGCTCAAATTAAGAGGCTTCGTTCTTGATTTATGCTTAAATCTGAATGAATCAAGAGTATTTTTTCTTGTCGATGTTTTTAAGAGTCTCGACTCTAGATCCAAATTGTTTTTTTTTTCCAGTGTACTGCCGTGATAGCGAAGAGAGCAGTAAGTGGGAAAATGAAGTTTTGAGAAAATGGGCCTGGAAGCTTCTGAGTGGAGCATTTTATTGAGAGAAGCCTCCGTTCTTTGTCGAATCGCAACCAATCATTCGATAGACTCTTGGAAATCATTTGGGGGATTAAAATTCGACCGATCTTATTTTAAAGTACAGGAAAAAGGTAAAATTCAGTTTCATGTAAGGTTAGTATTTGGCAAGAGAGCAGCACGTGCTGTTTTTTCGCTAAGACTCATCGTTTTCAAGATAATAGGGACTAATAAGGGATAATAGGAGGATAATCTGGCCCCCATGGAAAGCGTTTTTGGAGAAAAAGTAATAATAGAAAAACGTCTTTTATGACCCAAAGAATAGACTCCTTCAATTTTCGAACAAAGTCCTGGGACATCCTGTACGTTACACTGCACTGGTTCCGTGTAAGAAATGTATGTTTCGTTGAGTTGGTTGGGTGGAAAAACTGGATTAGTGAATACCACAAAAAGCTCTCTATAGCACTTAACTGGAATTTAGAAAAAGACGCTACGAGGCTTAATTTTGAAGTGAATCCTACATGCGGGGAGATACTCGGCAGGAATAATCTCAAATTAATAACTTCAGGCCCTTGTACAAGAGGAGGAGTCTATTTTCTTCGACGGCTCAATGGCTACGCAGGGTAGGATCTTCCAATGGCGGAGCGTGATTTGCCATATATCGATTGATCTACCATTTAAACCTATGGTAAAGATCGATAGACAGGGCGTTCGCAACGGACACCCTAAAACTCGGTTCTTTACCATGGCCTCAAATGGAGAAATATCGATGTCGATAATCGATCATTCACGCCTCGCCACTGGAACCTTAAATCAATAAGGAAAAACTCAGGAAAAAAGTAGTGAAATATACCTAACGAGAAAAGGGGAAACACTGCTCAGCGGACCCTCTGCGCATCTGAGTAAGTATGTCATAAAAGCAGCTCGTCTCAAAAGAATGTCAAGCTTGCTTCGATAGGCTCTTAGTGTTGGTCGTAAATTGCTCATCAATCTGAGCACCAGACTTGGGCAATTTCTTTGTCTCGCTGTGGGCAAATCCGTCTGAGAATTTACGCAACCCACAAAGGGGGGGGGGAGGGGGCTGTTTGGTGATACAGCATATAAACCGACCTTTGATAAGGTCTCCGGGAAATGAGGAAAACTGGTCAGATAAGGATAAAAATATTTATGAAGTGACAGGTGAATTATTCAGCAATGATTTTCCCCTTTCTCTCTCTTTTCGACTTCTTTTTTCAGGTTTGAACCCTGCGGCCTGATTCTTGAAATTGATAGACAAATTGAAAGACATAGAAGACATAAGGAATGTGGAGCGATCTCATTGGTTGAAATGGTTGGTTCCTGTAGACTAAGAGAGAAAATGATGGACTTACTATAGGGACTCGTGAGCTGCCGTTAGTTTGTCTACCACGTAACTTCTTCGTCCATTGCAATCACCCGCTTCAACGAATGTGATCCTCCATATCTCTTCTGTTTTGTTTGTCTATCGCTTTGTCTATCGCTTTGTCTCCCAATTTCAAAAATCCGCCCGCAGTCCAACTTATTCAAGCTCCTACCTAAAGTTTGGGAGCCTTGAATTGGACAGATGTAGATGTAGTGTTCTTTAACGAGGCAATGCGTGATTAAATGAAAAGAGTAAAGGAAATGGCAAATAAGTAAGATCAAGTGCGTAAAATAGAAATAAAAACTCACGTGTATTGTAACAGGTGTGACAAAAGCATCATATTACGTCTGAGAACAAAAAGAGGAAAACGAAATAAAATTAGAGTGAAGAATAAGGAAAACGGAACTATTTGATAGTTAAAATACAAGCGATGAAAACATTTCAAATCGGTAATGAGAGGATCTATAAAATCCACTAGAACTTAAGTAGATAAGACACCTTCGACGCCACTAAAAATTCTAAAAAACCTGACGCGTAATAGCAGTAATTATTTTGTCCTTCATTTTTTACTTTCTTCTTTCTTTTATTTCTTCAGAGCTAGCACACCCATTGTGTCCTCTTTTTTTTTTTTAAGAAAGATCATGAGTGCGAACGTTTAATTTTGAACGCTCTAATAGCCATTTTTCCTTGATTTTGGAATCAGCAGATTGGAGCAGCGGCATTGTTCTAGTGTTCTTCGTGTTGGAGGATTGACTGCCCGTTTGGGCACTAATATTTCGACTTGCGTAAACATAATTCTATACTCTCCCCATACAAGTAATCTACTCAACATAATTTTCACTCAGTTTCAGATATTGGACGACGTATTTCCATTAGGAACTAAAAGTTCTGGCTTATTTCAGAAACAACATATCGACGGTGAAACTACCAAACCACGTATCTCGTTTGCGGTGTTTAAAAATCTACGCTCGCATTTTATTTTTTTGAAGTAGACCAAATCAATATCATTCCTTGAAATTTTCACAGAATTTTTTCCGCACGAGGAGGGAAAATCACAGAAATTTTCAAGACTGGACGTCAAGTAGTTTTTCATTTGAAAAATAAAGTATGACAGGAAGTCTGCGATGTCGCAAACCGAGATACGTGGTTTGGTAGTTTCACCGTCGATATGTGTCATTACTCCCACCTATGCAGATAGGTGTTTTTACGTTTGAGCCAATGCACCACTAGACAAGATACGAAGTTGAGCATTCTGATACAAGTTTCTAAACAGGAATTTCACGTAAAACACGATTTTTGCGACAGAAATAATTGAAATTAACTCCTAACTAAGATCTTTTATGTTTCTTTGAACGTGAATTCAAACATCCCGCTCATGAAAACACAATAGTCTACGTAAGTCAAATCGCACACTAAACTTTACTATGCCAGTCTCTGCGATGCAAAAACATGGCAATCTCAATCTTGACGCTTTGGCTCAGCTGTAGCAAATTGTTCACACTTCGAACAATGAAGGGCGAAAAAGGAACAATGCTCGATTGAGAAGCCTGCCAAAACCGCTGTAAGGTGCGATTTAGCTCACGTAGAGTATTGTATTTCTTAGGACCGGGCAATTCAAATCCCGTAACCAATGTAAAATAAGAATGTTAATATCTTGGTTAGGAGCTGTTTTCAGCAATTGTCGATGAAATAATCGTGTTTTACGTCCAATTTTGATGTAGAAACGTGCATCAGAACGCTTAAATTTGGACCTCGTCTAGTGGCCCATTGAAGTTCCTTCACTGAAAAAAAATTCTCGGCGTTTTTACCAAGGTCCGTTGGTACCTTTACCATCTCACTTTTTTTTACCAATTATTGGTAATTTTACCAAGACAGACTGGTAAGCTTACCTAAAAACCTGTATTTTCACTGTTTTTTTCACGTAAGAATACCATTTTTATTGGTAATCAATTCCCGGTAACTTTGCCATTTTATCTCGGTAATTCTACCACAGTCGATAAAAAATATTGGCGTTTCTACCAAGGTCCAGTAAAATTACCGAGAAACTTCAATAATTTTACCGAGATTTCTCGGTAAAATTACCAATTCCATAAATGGTAATTTTACCACGAAAAAACTGGGATCAAATAGAACCCTGAATTCTTGGTAATTTTACCCTTTTCTTAGTAAATACACAAAGATTTTTTTTTTTCAGTGTTGTTGCAAAATGAAGTCCGATTACAAGTCCCCTGTCGGCTGCATCTCCCGCGCTCGACAGCTCCATTCCCCGTACAATCGGGCGTCGCTGGCCCAGAAACAAACAACGGAAATCAGGGGCCTCTTCATTAACATGCCCCGCGAGTCCCTCGTTTGTCCCGGAGCTGGAGTCAAGACACCGAGAGATACAGACCGGCAAAACAAACAAGAAAGAATCGAGATATGTTTACACTCTCGTCTAGCAGACCCGGGACCCGCCTCCTTCTCCACCCCGGTGGAAAGAAAAAAAGAGAGAAAAAATCCCAGTTCGAGTTTCATTATCGGGAATAAATAAACGGGATAGCCCCCACTCCCGGAGCGGAGATACGCTGCCAGCTTCCCGGAAAGCCGTCAAACAGATCTCCGGAGATAACAGCGTGCTTTGCGATATATCGATTGATCTGCCATTTAAACCCAGGGAAAAGGATCGATAAACAGGGTCTTCACAACAAACACCGTTAAATCGATTCTTTATCATGGCTTCAAATGGGGTGACATCGATGATGGATCGCCGCCTCGCCGCTGGAGATAACTTGAGGGGTTCGCGGCGCTTTCAAAGGTCACTGGGATGTGGATGTATCTCATTGTCGGAGGATGGACCATTGGACCACTCGGCCCTCGCTTTGGGAATTATTGGGTTACTAATTATTGTGACTTTTGACTTAGGGACATCGGTGATAAGGCTCGAAATATTATTCGGGAAAATATGATTAGGTGATGATACATGTCAGCCGACATCAGTCGCGGTGTTTTCGAACTCAAAGGAAGCAATTTGACACTAAGGGGGTGTGGACGATACGCGTGTTACAATTTAGCCTTCAAGTTTTAAGGTAGGCCACAAAACATACTCTGCGCAGCAGTTTAAAGATATCCTTCTTAGGACGCCTACATTTTTCTTGGATTCTTCAGTAAATTAGTTGAACTTCTGGGTCACTCTGTCCCCGCTTCAGTCGGAAATTATTGGGACACTAATTTTTTTGACTTTTGACTTCGTTGATAAGGCTCGAAATAATCTTGGGAAAAATTATGTTAATAAATATTAGCCGATATCAGTTGCGGTATTTCCGAACTGAAAGGAAGCAATTTGACACTAATAGAGTGGGGGCGATACGGGTGTTACTATTTAGCCTTCAAGTTTTAAGGTAGGCCAGAAAACATACTCCGCGCAAAGGTACAAAGTTATGAATATGAATATTGTGGTATCTATATTTTTTTCTTGTATTTTTTTCTGGCAAATTCCAAAACATCTCTGACTTGACGGATTGCAGTGGCGGTTAGGTGTAAAATCGAACTTTTATTTTTTTCCAGCGTATCATACCTTCAAATGGAGCGGCCTAAATTAGTCATTCTGACCTACTTTTTAAGTGAAGTGAAGCGATTTTTCATCGAGTGTCCTTACTTTAGAATCCCACGAAAATCGCGCAAGATGTCGTGTTGGAGATGAGCCTATAGGGCTCGGAGGAATGTTTGGACAGCCCAAGTCAAGCATCGAGCGTGTTCGTAAGTTCGTAATAAGCGAAACGAACTCTCTTCTAATTAGCTCACTGATAAAAAGTTGGCGAGCGATAACAGAAATGTGAGATGGATTGTTCCGGAGGCAGGAACAATGGCACTGATCTAGAGTGACTCGGTAACAGGTATTGGAGGCAGATTACGATTCGCCAACAGTGCTGCCATGTCAAATACCGTGGACCTGGGAAATCATTTCTTTAGATTTTTTTCAGAGCTTCGGAAAAACTTCGAAACGCGACCTACCTGCCGTGACAGCGTAAAGAGCAGTAAGTGCTGATTCTGCCGTCTCCTGGTGCAGTTCATTCTCTAGCAGGGTGTCTACTAAAACAGGCTGGTCAAAAATAAGTACTCTTACAGTACTTTTTCAGGACATTCTCAAGAAATTCAGTACCTCCTCTGACAGAAAATTGCCGTACTTTTTCAGTACCTCCATTTGACGAAATTCGAAAAATTTTAAAAATTTGCAATTGCGCCAAAAATGACCAAAAATTTAAAAAATTCCGGACCTATATGCGGAATTTCCGCACTTTTTCAGTACTTCCGGACCGCCCTTAAAAAATCAGTACTATTTCCGGACAATTCGGAAATTCCGGACTTTTGGTGCAGTTCATTCTCTGGTTAAGATTAATTGGTCATTTCAACAGCTGTTTCAATTGCACTTTTAAATCATGGCATTAAATCAGAAAATTAAATCAGTATTTAAAGTTTTCGCCCGTCAGGAGAAGAAAGTCAAGAGTCGGTGGAACATGGCCTTCATAAAAGCGAGGAGTATCTTGAGCAACTTCATCAATTAAACAGTTACCGGTGAAATATCTGAGTAGCGCAGGGGCGTGGCGTGAATTTCGATCTATCGATTGTTATGCCATTTAAACCTATGGTAAAGAGTCGATTATTGAGGTGTTCGCCGCGAACACCTGTTTATCGATCCTTTTTCATAGGTTTAAATGGCATAACAATCGATATATCACAATTCACGCCACGCCACTTGAGTAGCGGGCTTCAGGGTTCATTATTATAAAAGATATTCCGAATTTTAAATTTGAAAAAAAAATGAAAATCTCCTGTAGGTAATATTTTTTTTTTTTTTTCTTTTTTTTTGGAACGTGATGGACATTTTTCGTCAGAATTTCGAGGAAACCTCGACGAATAATCTCCCCTCCGATTTAAGGACTTGATCAAAATGTTCTTCGAGTTGAACGGGAATATTTAAACATTTCAAAGAAACGCCGAGTCCAAAATTTCCATGATACCCATTCGAAAGGTCTTCATTTCGGGCCACTGTATGTTGCGTCATACAATCTACGTCAGCTGATATCGAGGCCGAGTCCGCGAAGAGTTGGAGCGCGTGCCACAACATTGCTAATTGCCAATTCCTCTCAAAATCGTTGATATTTTAAGAGCTTTTACACTGCCGTGCTAAGGAAGAACGCCGTATGAACATTCGAGAGTTGCCAAATTGCCCCGGATAAAACATGTATTTTTGACGACATTCATACACAATTTTCTTTGAAATTTTCAGATATTATAGATCAAATTGCGTACAAAATCGTCTGAAAATTTGGGAGCATAATAACCGCAATTTTCCCCGTGAATTCGGTTTTTATCGGAGGAAACTCGGCAACGTCTGAAGGCTCATACGGCGTTCTTCCTTTGCATGGCAGTAGAGTCTTTCTAACTGAATAATTTATTTGCCCTAGCAGGGCAGGATACCTATAAAGTAAGTTCGCAAACCTTCGTCAAAACTGGGCCTTAGAGTGCTTAAGGAAATTTTCTTTTTAGATGGAGCAAATAACAATTCTCTTAGCAAAGTGTTCAAGATTCTACCACGTTAGAATAGAGAGACAGTACTCCCGCTTAGAGACGCAAAATTTCAAGAGACTTCATAATAATAAATTTCATGGATTTTTTTTTTTTAAACTTTTGTATTGGCCAAGGAATTGGCCAATGAAAGGCAAAAAAATAGTAAAATTTTAATTTTTTCGAAACAGAACTGGTAAATAGCTGTAACTTGGGGAAGACAAAAGCACAAATGATGAAATCGTGAAGAACAGTAACAGCTTTCACTTGAGGTGCTGAAAATTTCGAATTATCACCTTATATGAAAATCCACATTTTTAGGGGCCACGTTGGTGCAGAGCCTTCCTTTTTTACGCACAATGGCCGATTTTTAGGCGCATTCGGCGCATTGGCGCCTGTGAGTTTCGAACACCGATCAGAATGGACATAGCTCCTTTCATTTAAATACGTTGCAATCCAAAGCAGACCCCTAATTCGGTAGCCCTACCGAATTCCTCTCGGCGTGTAATGATCTGCGCCACGCTCCACGACAGGCTACAGACAGGCTACAAATAGGTACTGAAGAGCTGTTCTGAATGACAAATCATGGCGCGGTGGCCCCATCAGCGGTCTAATCGGAGATCATCGAGCCCCTGATTAGAAGCCGGGTCTGGGTCCTGGACCCCGGACCCCCATCCCCGTCTCCGGGGGGAGCAACCGGTGAGACCGGGCCGGGTGTCAATGTGTGAGTGTGAGCTCGGCGGACGACGCACAATGGAACGAGATAATGGGGGAGGTCGGACGAAATGCGGAGCATTTAAAAACTCAAAACTCCGTTCATACAAAATTTTGAGGTTCTGAAAGTGGTTCCATTGGTTTCCTCGTGAAATTCTCTTCCAGAACCACCCCTTAAACCTTAAATGTGACGAATTAAACATCAAAATTTACAGTTTAAGTCAAAAATTTCATGTCCGACCTCTCGAATTGACTCCATCCACCGTGCGACGAGCCAACACGGTGACTAATGCCAGACGCGTCAACGGCCTTGAATACTTGAACCTTACGCAACGTTGCCACGTTCCCTGATTTAAACCTGCGTAATATGCTGCCGTGTTAAGGAAGAACGCCGTATGAACCTTCAGGCGTTGCCAAATTTACTCTCATAAAACCCGAAGTTCCTGGTAAACTTATGAATACTTTTCTTCCAATTTTTCAGATAATTTTGCTCGCAATGGAGGATTCACACGCAAATTTTTGATTGCTTCATCTGAGAGTGCAAAAAGAGCTGATTTCGCTGTACTTTTTGGGATTTTTTTCTGTAATGGGAAATAGTCTAAAAATTGATTTAAAAGTGAGAAAATGCACCGCCTAATTACGTCATCTGGCGGCATTTCCCATTTAAATACATGTATTTTGACAAGTCAGATCATTTCGTCATATCTCCTTGAAAAATTACCCAATTTATAAACCAAAGGTATCCTCGTGCTCAGTTCGCTCAGGACTTTCCACTTTCACATCAAATTCATCAAATTTCAGACACCTGCAAATTCTCCATTTCACCAAAAGTCCCTGACAATTTCAAGGAAAAGTATTCATATCTTTCCGCAAAAATATACATTTTATTGAAGGAAATTTGGCAACACTCGAATGTTCATACCGCGTTCTTCCATAGCACGGCAGTATGATCAGCGGGCTGATACTGAGATTCGAGCATTTTTCGGTAAAAGGGGGATGAGACTTCCAATGCTGCTAAGGTTGTGCGACGCGATCCTCTGGTTGTAAAATAACTTATTTGACCGTTCTGCTATGAATTTTTCCCTGAATCTGCTCCGAGTTTTTCCTCACTACTGTAATTCGAATGTGAGAAGAATTCATCTGCCATAAACACTATAAACAATTGCAAAATCTTAGCAGAATTGCAAGCCTTATACGCTCTTTAACCGAAAAAGCCCTCAAATGAATCGACCATTCTCAAAAAGACTTAAGCGGCAAAATTCAAATACGAGAAAATACGCAAAAAAACGTTTAAACCGACCCCGTTCCATATTTCATAGCCCATGAGAACTAAGCGTTTAATTGATTAATCGTAAATTACTTAATTTAAGGCTTGAGAAGGGTCAATTATCACAGTTTGTACTGTTTTTCTTATATTTTAATTGTGGCGTTTAAGTCTGTTTGAGAATGACGGATTCTCATAGGGCCTCCTTCGTGGAGGTCTTCAGAAATATAAAAAAAGAGCAAAAATAATGCAAGGTGCACAAATATACTGCGCCTCGGGTATTCCGGTAGGATATTGATTTTGTTCGTAGAAAAACTGATGAGAGAATGGTGCAAGTACCTACAAGGAAAGGTATTCTTGATTTTTAAAACTCTCCGCAAAGTTGAATATCAAAATACATTCTGCGAGACATACTATTTTGTGATGAAGCTTCAAAGGCTACGTGAGTAACACAGCCGAATATGAGACGTAATCCGGCCTCGTCTTTCAATTCTCTTCAGAATAGCAACATAAAGCGAAGCACTGAGAGTTCACGCCTCATGCCATCGCGCCTTCAATTGTACGCACGCACCACGGACATCCATCGAGTACGTATAGTTGTATCTCTACGCCGTCATCAGCGCGCTCCGTTTCCTTGCTCTACTTCCATTACGTGTTTGTTCCCATTTGTTTTATTTGTAGGGAAGCTTAAAAGGCTACGTGAGCAACACAGAAGAAGCCAGGAGAGACGTAATCTAACCTTGTTTTTTTAATATTTCTCCCGGACAGGTGTGATATCTCACTGGGAACATAGAGCGGAGCGTTGCGAGTGCACGCCTCACGCCATCGCGCCTTCAATTTCGCGCACGCAACACGGACATCCATCAAGTACGTATAGTTGTATCTCTGCGCCGTCATCAACGCACTCCGTTTCTCTTGCTCTATTTCAATGTGTCTCTTTACACTTGTTGCCTTCATTCCGTATGCTTGAAGCTTGAACTTCTCACAACACAATATTGTGTGGTACGAAGTTCAATCTCCATCTACATAAAGCATGGATGTAATAATCATATAATTGTTTAGAATTTCAACGAAACGAGAAGATTAGAGGTTTGGTTACAGAATTTCTCGACACTTTCATGGTTGACTAAAGCAAACGTTTCCGGCGCATGTCGACTTGACTTATTCTCAGAGTGGCTATCATAGCCTTTACTTTAGCGCACTACACAATGAGAATTTTGTCAAGGGGGCCAAAAATATTCGTTCAGTGAGCTTTAATGACACCTGTATAGTATTCATTGGCAACAGTGGTTCGCTGGCAGTCGACCGCCCATCGTCTTCGAACAAGTGGACGTATTTCTATCAAACGAAACTATGTGCATTATGACTTGAGTCCTCTTATGCATATATTCTCATAGGTCTCAGGGCTCATGTCTCAATGCACATTGTTCCGTTTGGCAGAAATACGTCCGAGGGGAGTGAACAATCAACGCTCTCGACACCACGTACCTCCATTGCGATGTTTCAACAATTGGGCTCCGATTTTATGCTCTCCAAAGAGAAACAAGCAAACTTAATAGCTTGAAATTAATACAGTATAATCTGCATTAGAGAAGAAAAGTCATGAAAGTTGTCAAGAAATTGCAATAGCTATTATCCCGAAAAAAATACAAAATATGACAGCAAGTCTGCAACGTCGCAAACGAAAATACGCGGTTTCGCACTTTGGCCATCGATATAGACCTTGACGTTTTCGCAAATGTCACCGTCGATATACAATATGGGAATGGAGTAAGGGAAACGGAGCGCGCTGATGACGGCGCAGAGATACAACTATTCGCACTTGATGAATGTCCGTGTTGCGTGTGCTGAATTGAAGGCGCGGTGGCATGAGGCGCGAACTCCCAATGCTCCGCTCCTTGTTGCTGTTGAAGTGTCCTTCCTATTCTGTGTCGTCTTTGTCTATCGCTTTGTCGATTGACGTCTATAATCGGTCCGCTGGACTATGAGCCCGGAAAAGAAAATTTCTTGCCGTAAAATGTCAAATTTTGGTTGAAACCGAACTCGTGCACCTGAAACAAAGCTCGCGCTAAGTTTGTGCGGGGAGCGCGGCCGGCGCGGCGGTGATCGACTCCGTCACTAATTGCCGCCTCCCGCGCTCGTAAATCTCCGAAAAAGAGCCGGAGCCCAGATTATCCGGCCGATAAACCGCTGCCCTACGTCACGGCCCAGCCAGCGTCCGGGTCCCGTAAAAAACCGCCGCGTTTCACACCAAAACAGCCAACTCCGCCAGGGAAACCGCTGATCGAAACGGAACTTGACAGCGGGCTGATAGCTGAAATCGATGGACAAAGCGATAGACAAAGAAGACATAGGGATAATGCAGGGTTGGTTCAAATACATTTTCACTTTTTTAAGACTTGTTTTCATTACCGTAGACCTTGAACGAGACTGAAAAACAACTTAATCAGCCAAAATACACATAATAGAAGAACAACTTAATTTGGGGGAAAGGCTGCAAAAATAAGACAAAGGACAAACAAAACCCGGAACGTTTCAAAATAGTAACAATTTCATTTTCAACCGGAAAACGAGAACTTGAAACGACGGAACTTGAACGAGACCTTAAATTCAAGGAAAATAAAGTTTTAAATGTGCATGACTTTTTTTACAGTCAGAAATAACTAGACCACATTCTATTTATGATAAATTCTAAGAACTTCGCCGTCAAAAGTTGAGTTTCCCTTAGCTTCAGCCAGTTTTTATGGTCTACGGTAGGGGCGGAATCAATTAATTTTGTCCTTATAGTAGGCCCCACGAATAGTGCTAAATCCGAGGGAAATTCAACTTTTGACAGCGAAGTTCCTTAAATATATCATGAATATAAAGTTGTTCAGTGATTTTTGACAGTAAAAAATGGTTATGAACATTTAAAACTTTATTTTCTTTGAATTTAAAGGCTCGTTCAAGGTCTACGGTAAGGAAAAAAAGTCTAAAAGCATTGAAAATGTATTTGACCCAACCCTGCATTCTTCCTATTTCTTTTATGTCTATTGCTTTGTCTATCAATTTCAAAAATCAGCCACGTACATATTAATATAAGAGCCGTAGTTCGGTCTTCGAGACTATGGTTCTTTTTTTTTTTTTTTCTGTGAACAGTATGAAAGGCTTCAGTCTTGAAGAAAAGAAAAAGAAGATGAAGACGAAGAAAAGCAAAATGTGCAGATTGTTATAGCTCAGAATAATTAAGTATCCTATTAAAACTAGATGACTGAAACTTCAATACATATTCAGAGAGAAACTCATGACGAAGAAAAGGAAATAGCAAAAAGAGGGGAGCCTCATCTTGACGTAGCAACAATATAAAGATTCAACCTTAAGATATTTTTACGGACTAATTAAATGGCAGGCTATGTAAATATTCATTACGATCAAGTTTCAGTCATGACTGGAAAATAACCCCAAAAAAAACCTCGCCTGAGTCTTCATGCATGGTTTATCGGAAGGTGGAAAGAGGACCTGCGTCCTAGCGCTGACGTCAAAAAAACAATAAAATGCCGGCCATTTTAATCGTGAGCCAGCACAAAACCGTGCGACTTGAAAGTTGAAAATCGGGCTCCGACTAAAAATGAAAGATGAAACAACACAAGGAAAACCCCCTAAAAAGAGATCGCTCACAAGCGAACAAAGTACCAAGTTCACAAGTTCTCGAGACGTGTAATGGTTGTCAAGTGGTGCAGATGTACGATCCTTTCCCACCATCGAGGGCCGTATTCTGCCGTCCTAAGGAAGAACGCCGTATGAACATTCGAGAGTTGCCAAATTTCCTTCGATGAATATTTACTTTTGAGGAAAGTTATGAATACTTTTCCGAGAATTTTAAAAAATTTAAGGCAAAATTGCGAATTTGAAAAATCGGAGGAAAAGCATTTACAAGGAAATTCGTGATTTACCAATGAGGAAATTTGGCGACGCCTATAAAGGTCTATAGGGCGTTCTTTCTCAGCACGACAGAAGACTACCAAGCTAACGAAAAACGCCTTATGAACCTTTGTCAATCGCCAAATTTCCTTTGATTAAATACAAATCAAATCTAAATTACCTATCTGAAAATTTCAAAAGAAAATATTCATAACCCTCCTGAATAAACATTTATTTGGAGGAAATTTGGCAACTCTCGAATGTTCATACGACGCTTTCCCTTAACACGGCAGAATAAGACCCTGGAACCATGTAGAATGGGACTACATGGCAACTTGGGACGGGTCCTAATTAAAACTTAAATAAAAGGATTGCGGGTCAGTTACCTGTCGGGGGCGATTAGGCCGGAGCTGAGTTTCCTCGTAATCCTGTTACGTCAATTAACCTGCAACAAAAACCGAGAAAATAATTAGTCGGTGCTCATCAGTCATCACTCACCGGGCATCGGCGCTTGAAAAATTAGGCTCGGGACCCCCGACCCGGGAGCCGGGATGATTTCATTTCCAACGGACCATCGTTTCCTGACTCCGCCCACTCATCGATAGATAGCGATGAACCCACGAATTAGACTCCACTAGTCGTTACGTCATTGCTTTTTCCGAGAAGCGTCCCTTCAAAGGGAAAAATGCGGGCCGATTATTGAGATTGATAGACAAAGCTATAGGCAAAGAAGGCATAAGGAGTATAGAGCGATCCTATTGGTTGAAATGGGTGATTCTTATAGACTAAGGGGGTAAATGATGGACTGACTGTCCGGTCTCTCGTGCGGGTTGCCATTGGCTAGTCTATTACCTACGTCCTTTGTCCATTGCAACCATCCGCCTCCACCAATAGGATCTCTCCATGACTTTCTTGTCTTGTTTGTCTATAGTTTTGTCTATCAATTTCAATAATCGGCCCGCTGAGGGGCTTGGAGGACAAGGAGCGTAAGTGCAGTTTTTGGAAAGATTAAGATATTAATGATTCGAGGGAAAATTATATAGTCTTAATGCATATTCTGTGAAATTCCCTGACATCTCCTTGATTTCCCTGACAAATTTTGTTGGAACTCCCTGAGGATTGAAGATATGCCAGATATAGTCAAAAAGACATAATTCGAAAGAGATCTTGGACAAAATTTGGTATATAAAACGTCAAATACATTCCAAAAAGCTAATGAACGTGAATTAGCAATTTTCCCTGACACTTTCGTCATTTCCCCTGACATTTCCGAATTTTTTCTGACTTTTTAAATTTCCCTGGAATTTCCCGGTTTCCCCAGTATTATTCTTTGACTGTGGAAATCCTCGCATAAGTAAGTGCAGTTTTTGGAAAAATTAAGATATTAATGATGATTTCAAGTAAAACTAGTCTTAATGCATATTCTGTGAAAAATTCACTCCCAAATTCCGATTTTTAAGCATCAAAAAGTCACTTTGCAATACGTCAGTCACAGTTGAAAAAAAAAAAAAAAAAAAAAAAAAAAACTAGATGCTTACAGCTTGATTTCCGAGAATACTACACACAGATCAAGATCAATCAAGATAGAGACTAGGTTTTCATGGTACATAGTTTTCTTGGCAAAGCTCATTCCCTGATTTTTCCTTGATTTTTAGGAGCTCATTCCCTGATGAGAAACCGAAGTTTTCTCCCATTTCCCCGGGATTTTCTTAGGGAAAAGAATATAATTTTCCAGAGTTTTAGATATGAATATCGATTATAATTAATCTTACAGTCATTTCTTTGGCGCACGTCAGATTAGACCGCCAAATTTGAAAACGAAATGATCCTTTCGTGGTTGGAGAAGAGATTACCGGTTTCTGGAACAGATCCCCTGATTTTTTCCTGATTTTCCCGGTAAATTTTCATTCCCT
Organism: Bemisia tabaci; assembly: GCF_001854935.1. Taxonomy (NCBI): domain Eukaryota; kingdom Metazoa; phylum Arthropoda; class Insecta; order Hemiptera; family Aleyrodidae; genus Bemisia; species Bemisia tabaci. The sequence goes on along the minus strand of NW_017547297.1, from coordinate 1,410,616 downwards.
GGTGAATCCCGGTTTTTCCCGGTTTTTAAAAAACTAAACACCATGTTTAAAACGAAACTGCTGGATGTTCTCCCAACGCTCATTGTTTGATCCGACCTACTGAAAAGTGAGAGAAATTAGCTTAATGGGTTCGGCGTGAAAGAGGGAGTAAGTAATGGGGTGGACCATTGGGTAATGCGTGGTCATCAACAGCGAGATGATAGAGCTACGCGTTTGAGGATATGCGCGCTTTCCACCTCATTATTCGATCCTGCGTGGACCCGAGACTTGGACAGAAATTAAATTTATGGTTTGGAAATTAAGTTCTTTCGGTGTGCTGCGCTGACTTTTTGACGTAATGAAGTTTCAATGATGATTCAAAATTAGGAGGAATGCTGAGTGCATTGAAGTTATATGGATATGAGCTTACGAGGGCGGCCGTGTCCGTCTTATGCGGGACGGACATACATCTTCATGATCCACTTCTAAAATGACTCGTTTTGCGACTGATTCCTTCTCTTTTGCCTTTCCGATGATGAAAAAGAATACGGACTTGATGAAATTTCAGATTTTCTGGACTTGGTCGACAAAATCTATCAAAACCGAACATTTTAGCACACACTTGTTTGCATGACTGAAGCGTTGAGTGCAAAAAGGGCGTTTTTTGATTGCGATATTTCAGAATCTCCGAAAACATTTCATCCACTGTGATTTAAGGAACCAACCCACATCATTAATATAAACTTCGAAGGATTCTGCCTTTTTCTATTTCACTCGAGGGGAAGTGTCCCCTCCCGGACTCTCTTCCCCACCCGGTGACTGACGCTGCGCTGTGCTGAACGGTTCAGCCTGAACCTTTCCCCTACGTCTGACCGTTCCCCACTCCTCTGTCAATCGAACCATATGCCACCACTTACGTATTGTCGCTCGCCCACCCAGGTACATACCTAGCGGCCAGCGGTCAGTTGATGATAAATCTCGCTCATGCTCCTATGCAGCTACGCATTGATTACGCCAGCTAATTACTTTCTAATAATTAGAATTTCTTCGATAATAGTTTTCTTTATTTATTCGACGGTATTTTTTCTCTGTTCTACTGTGATTTCCTTGGTTCTCTACTGTGTTTGACTGTGTTGAAATTTATATTAATACTCACACGGAGAAAAAACTTCGTGCATGGGACCCGACGTTGAGATCATATGAATCTCTTAAAACTTGAGGTCCAGCTGCCGAAATTCGGGTCAGAAATCTGAAACACTTCGGTATGCACCGAGTACTTCAGATGTGTGACCTGAAACCTTCGGTATATACCGAACTACTTCAATTGTCTGACCCGAACTTCGGCAGATGGACCTTAACTTTTCGGATGCGTGATCCGAAAACTTCAGAGATCCATATGATCTCAGCTTCGGGTTCCATGCACAAAATTTTTTTCTCCGTGTTTCCTTTTAGGGGACGCAACTAAAATTTCAGTAAATTTTTTCAGAAAAGTAAAAAAAGTGGCTAACAATGGTTCCTCACCTTCTCGTGGTGTTGGCTGTTTTACTAAGTGGGAACCGTCTATAAGATATAGTCTATTTCTTGCCCTGCCCTTATTATTCTACAAGTTAATTGTGGAATGAGAATTTCATAATGTTTTCTATGAAATCTTCAAAATATAGTGATAAAAAATTTGCAACTACTACAAAATCGGCTCGCGAAGCGAGCCGAATGTCACTCGCGTAGCGAGTGACCGGGTGTCCAGGGGGCTTAGCCCCCGGCTAGGCGTGACGGGCGCGCGAAGCGCGCCCAGAACGGCTAGTTTTTAAAAAAAATTAGTTGGTTACGAGGAATTTGAACTGCCCGCTCACAAGAAACTCAAAGCTCTACGTGAGTCAAATCGAGTACAACAACAGTTTCAGCAAGCTTCTCAATCGAGCAATGTTCATTTCCCACGGTCTGTTGTTCAAACTATAAGCAATTTGCTATAGCTAAACCAAAGCGTCAAGATTGAGGTTGCCAGATGTTTATATCGCAGAGACTGCCATGATAACGTTTAGCGCGCGATATGAATCACGTAGAGCATTGAGTTTTCATGAGCGGGTGGTTTGAATTCACGCATCAAGAATCATTAATTATCTTCGTAAGGAGTTGATTTCGGTAATTTTCGTTGTGCGCGTTGTGTTGTACGTGAACTTTTGGTTTAGAAATATATATCAGAATGCTGCAATTCTTACCTTGTCTAGTGGTCCAATCTTACCATAGTACAGTACATACTAGCATACAGTCCAGTATTTGTTACGATACTGGTTTCACTGTGTCCGAGTCTGGTAAAATCTACACTGGAAAAAAAACCACATAGGATCTAGAGTCCAGACTCTTGAAAACGTTGACAAGAAAAAGGACTCTTGATTCAATCAGATTTAAGCTTAAATCAAGAGGAAATCCGCTCAAATTAAGAGGGTTGGTTCTTGATTTAAGCTTAAATCCGATTGAATCAAGAGTATTTTTTCTTGTCGATGTTTTTAAGAGTCTGGACTCTAGATCCAATGTGTTTGATTTTCCAGCGTACTACATTTTTTTTCAGTGCACCTAGGGAATAGAATCAGGTTGCTGATCAAAACAAGATTCTAGGACCGGTGAACCGGCCTATCCTCGCACAGTTATCAGGCGGGATATCTGGAGGCTATCCGGCCTGGAGGACCAATGATCGTGTCGGGAACCAGTGCGGCGCGCGCCGTCCGACCTGATTGGCCGGCTCGCGATCGCCGCCCGCCGATTGGTCCACGCTCCGCGGTCAGAAACTGGCTGATTGCCGCGCCGTCGCGTCGCGGTCAGAAACTGGCTGATTGCCGTCGCGTATGGCGCCGCGACGGACGCGGCGACGCGCGACGCTTCGAGCCCGGGCTTGTGGGAGGCAAACGACCTTTCGCCCGGTAACGGACGACCACTGGACTCGTGTCTATCGCCGCCGCGACCTTCGCCTTTGGAACTCGAGACCTGAGGACATAAATTCGCCCACTGGCCATCAAAAGTTCCTTGGAAGTGAGAGTACGGCCACTGAAAGATCCATTTCCACAGCCATCCTCCATTTCATACACTGATGAATCTCGAGGAGCACTGGTAAAAATTTATTTTTGAGGAAAGTTAAGAAAATGTGTCCTTGAAATCAGGAACTTTAGGTGAAATTGCAAACAAAATGATCTAAAAAATTGGAGGGAAAATTCTTGTTTTATCAAAGGAAACTGGCAACTCCTGAAGGCTCATGCGGCGTTTTTTCTTAGCACGGCAGCATTGATCCAACACTGGGGAAAAAAAAAAAAACACATTGGATCTAGAGTCCAGACTCTTGAAAACATTGACAAGAAAAAATACTCTTGATTCGATCAGATTTAAGCTTAAATCAAAAGGAAATCCGCTTAAATTAAGAGGCTTGGTTCTTGATAAAGCAAAAATCCGATTGAATCAAGAGTATTTTTTCTTGTCCATGTTTTTAAGAGTTTGGACTCTAAATCAAATGTGTTTTTTTTCCCCAGTGTAATATAAAGGAAGAATAAGTATCAATTCTACGTCAAAAAAGAGGGAAACAATTGAAATAAAGTAGAAATGTAGAGGAAATGGAAGTCGCGAAGATGTCATTAGCAAAGATCCGAGCACAAACAAAAATCCGATTGAATCAAGAGTACTTTTTCTTGTCGATGTTTTTAAGAGTCTGGACTCGAGATCCAATAAGTTTTTTTTTTTTTTCTAGTGAGTGAAATTCGGTGCCGGAGTCTGTAACGCGCCCAAAAACCCCGAGTGATACGAATGCGGAGTGAAATTAACACGATGCACTCCACGTAACCCTCCGCAAAAAGGGTGGATTCCGCTCCGTAATAGTGTAAGTCGATTCTTCAGACTATCTTATCAATCGAGGTTTTTGGGAGCTTTAAAGACTCCAGCACAGAGTTTCACTTCAAAAACTTGGTGACTTCATACGGCGCAGAGTGGAGCGAGTCAATTGGAGAGGTCGGACATGAAATTGTTGACTAAAACTGCAAATTTTGACGTTTATTTCGTCACATTTAAAATTGTAAGGGGTATTTCTGAGAGTGAATTTTACGAGAAAGCCAATGGAACCACTTTCAAGGCCTCAAATTCTTGTGTAAACGGAGCTATAAGCGTTTTAAAGTTTCCAAATTCTGTCCGGCCTCTCCTATTGACTCAATCCAATGTGCGGCGTTTATCCTTAGCACGGTAGAGCAGTCATTATGGGGGCTCGTGGGGGTTGTAATCCGAATTTAAAACAATTTTACTTTATATAGCGACGCGTTGAGCTCGGGCTGAGGTGGAGGTTGGAGGTAAACTGGGGAGAGAGTGAGGAGTGAATGATGATGAATTTTGATGAGGGAGAGCTTCTCTGCCGTGTTAAAGGAAAACGCAGTACTAACATTCGAGTGTTGCCAAATTTATTATAAGACAAAATTAAATTTTTAGAAAAGTTAATCGGACAAAGGATGATAGAGGTTTTTTAGCACAGGAGTCTACTAGGTTCCTCCCTCTGAAATGATTTGACTCGTTCTGCGACCAGCAGGAAAGGAAGAAGTTTTTACATTCGTTTATTTTAAAGCTGTTACTTCAGCAATTACACATCACCTCTGCAGTTGCTTGCAAGGTTTGATAAAAAAAAGAACAAATTTAGAAAGTATTAGTATAAAACAATAACGTGAAATTTAGAGGATTCAAAAAAAATAGCTTGAAAGAGAATAATACCTAATGACACTGCGTACTTGAAAAAAAGGAAAGAAAAAGAAGGAAAAGTAATTTTAACAGAAAATTCAACTTTCTCGGTCCGAAATAATCAGGCGAACCTTCCAACTTCCTGAAATTAAAATTTTGAACCTACAGCTTCTTTGACGGAAAGGAAGAAATCCTAAAACAAGCGAACACATTATTTTCAAAAAAAAAATAAGAAGAATAATGTTTCCTGCCGTTCAAACCCAATCCAATTCCGTGCAAAATTCTCCGGAAAAATAAATAAACGTTCACATGTCAGAAAATTCCTCTCCGAACAATAATTTACAGCCGAATGTTCATACGGTGTTTTCCCATTTAACACGGCAGTTCGAGAAACTTCCCGGCTTTGAGTCAAAATTAGAGGCTTTCTGACCGACAATAGCAACGTCGATCTGCGTTCTCCCTCCCTCCCTCCCTCCCTCCCCTCCTCCCCTTTCCGCTTATTGCCTCCCCCCCCCTCTCATGAATCCGCGATCATACATGTTCGCACACGGCCTTGGCGAAAAATAAAGGGTGGAAGGGTTTCGCGAAGTCTCGTCTGGAGAGACGTTGCCGGGTTTTTGCCATTAAAGTAAGATGTTTAACATGGGTTAAAATGGGGATTAGTGCTGAATTTTCTGCACAATCCGGCAACAATGGAACGGAGGGACGATGCCGGCTGACGAAACTGAAAAAAAAAAATAATGGTTCGCAGAAGGCATTAGCACAAGTCCGCAAGTGGTCACTTTCGTATACAGGGTGTTCAAAAAGTAAGCACAGATACTTCGGGAATCGATTCTTGCGCTGCGGTTCTTCCTTACGCAGAGTGTCCCGAAAGTTAATGCTGATACATTAGAGAATCGAATATTTCGGCCGAAACAGAACCGTTGCCATTTTTTTGGTCCTGCCGTTTTTACAGGAAACGGCGGAATAGATTTTTTTTTTCATAATTTTTTTTTTTTCATAAAGTTTTTTTTTTTTCGTTTTTTTAGATTTTTACCACTTTTCGCGAGTGATCAATTTTTTGCGTCAGCTCTTGCAACCAGACCAAACCTGTCAGCATATGGTTGAATAAACCCGTTCTTTACAAAAAGCGCTTTCAGCACTTAGCTTTTTCAAAAAATACAAAGAGGTGATAAATGCCTCACTATTAGTTTTAACCTCGGAATAAATTGATCGCACCTAGCAAAGAGGAACCGGCGCCATTACAGTATACTCAAAATCGTGCAACTTCTCCTTTAAAAAAAAAAAAAAAAAAAAAAAAAAAAAAAAAAAAAAAGTTCATATATGTACAGAGTTAAAATGAACACTATTATACGAATTTCAATATTTTGAGTTGCACGACATTTTGTATACCTGTATATTAGTACACTCATTTCGTCTTATCATCAAAATACGATTTCCCTGCGTTCACTAAAAATTCCTTTTTGACAGAAACGAGGTTACTGCGCTTCCTATGTGAAATTTCTCGAGTTTTGCTTGTGTCTTGAAGATAAACTGAAGAGGAAAATAAGAACGATATGAAACCAGGTTCCTCTCCGAACGGCAACATTTCGCGACGGCCGGCGACGCGACGCGTGGCTGATGGTTGAGAGACTCGGTATTGACAAAACATTGGCGACACGAGCCGTGACCCAATTGTTTTCGCACAATAATCCGCACCCATAACATCATTCCTCGCCCGCGTGGACGCTGCCAAATTCAAGGCTTCCAGTTCGTGTTTCCTCGCAATTTCCACCAGTGCTCCCATGCTAAGGAAAAACACCGTATCAGTCCTCAGGCGTTGCCGAATTTCCTTCGACAAACCACCAATTTACAAAAAAATTTGTGAATATTTTTCTTACACACTGAAAAAAAATTATCGGCGTTTCAAAAATTCACGGTCCGTTGGTAACTTTACCATCTCACTTTTTTGACCAACTATTGGTAATTTTACCAAGACAGACTGGTAAGCTTGCCTAAAAACCGGTATTTTTACTGTTTTTTCGGGTAAGAATACCACTTTTATTGGTGATCAATTCCCGGTAACTTTGCCATTTTATCTCGGTAATTCTACCACAGTCGATAAAAAATATTGGCGTTTTACCAAGGTCCAGTAAAATTACCGAGAAAGTTCAATAATTTTACCGAGATTTCTCGGTAAAATTACCAATTCCATACATAGTAATTTTACCAAGAAAAAATTGGGATCAAATAGAACCCTGAATTCTTGGTAATTTTACCCTTTTCTTAGTAAATACACCGAGATTTTTTTTTCTTTTCAGTGCAATTTCTCGGGTAATTTTGCTTGCAATTTGATCTAAAAATCCTGCAAATTTCGAGGAAAAATATCGATTATTCTCCCAAAAATAAACATTTTATCGGAGGAAATTTGGCAACTCTCAAATGTTTATACGGCGTTCTTCCATAGCACGGCAGAGCGGCATTGCGTGCTTTGCAATATATAAATTAATCTACCATTTAAACCTATGGAAAAGAATCGAAACACAAGGTGTCCGCAACGAGCACCTTAATAATCGATTCTTTACCACAGCTTCAAATGGGGAAATATCGATAATCGATCATTATGCCTCACCACTGATTTCTACTTTATAGTCCTCTCTTGACTCGTTCTACGGAGGAGACGTAATGAATTAAGCGTCAAAACCGACGTCAACCAGGAGAGAAGTTTGTTGTGTTACAACATGTCGTCAAGATGAATTGTCTGTCTCAAAAAAAGCCCGACTCCGAAGAAAAACACCAATTATTCCGGATAACGAAGCAACAAAATTCAACCAAAAATTGTCGGCAAACGGAAAATTTATTCTGAGAAAAATTGTCCAGTAATGATTCGATCCAGGACAAAAATTCTCGTCGAGTCGACGGGAATTCCTTTGGACTGAAATGGGAATTAACGGTTGACAATGTTACACTGTTACACGTGATTGCAGACATCAAATATCGTCACCTTTCGGCCAAAGTATTACAAACACCGCGGATCGTAGGTCTGACATCAAGGAATTACTCCAGAAAATATTCAACAATTAAAACACGCACCGTGCTGCACGCGCAATGCGTGAAGTATTCCAACAGTCTTGTAGGCGCTAATAAAAGTTTCCTGCTGACCGCACTATAGGTTTGGCGTAATGCATGAAGTATTTCTTCAGTCTTGTAGGCGCTAACATGTTATTACCTCCTGGCTCGAGTATAATAAGCGCCATGCAACGTTTCAAAATTTCCGCCGCCGTTTTTTTTTATAGAGAAATTGTTGGTTGAATCTGTTTGAAAATTTCACTGAATTTTATCGGCAGCACGAAGAAAATTCAGTGAAATTTTCGGACAGCTTCGTTGAAAGATTTCTCCGTAAAAAAATAGAAAGACGGCGGAAATTTTGAAAGGTCGCATGACGCTAAAGATACTTTGGCTGGAAGGAGACGATATGTTTTTTGCGACACTTTGACTCTGTGCACGAGCCACTACACTAGACGTTTTCCGATAAGGGAGCAGAATATTGTAATTTTTACTTTCTCGCTACCCTAGGGTAAAGAAAGTATTGTCATCCTCCAAGGGGGGAAAAGTTGAAATTTCGTCATTTTTTTACTCCATTTCACTTGATGGTACAAAAAAAAATGATGTTCTCCTTACTGGTTTCCGCGACATTTTGACCTCGACGAGTCACTGGACCCGACGTCTCCATATAAAAGAGCAGAATATTATAACTTTTTAACAACATTTCACTTGATGGTAGAAATAATCACTTGTTTTCCTTACGCTTTTTTATGACACTATTGTTCAACCCCAACACGTAAACAAAGACGTTAAAAAATCACTATAATATCTCATAAACTTGACAACTTGGGTAACAATCGAACCTTCGTCGCCGGCACACCGATCGTCCGATTTCGCGAAAACGCAGATCGTCGAAAACGCGGACGTCAAACACAGGCTATGTCATCACAGTCAATACCACTCAAATTGCACGAAGCGTTCAATCACTCCGGACCCGAAATGAAAGGGTCTTCGACGTAATCGTTCTGCGCCCGACAACTCCCGATTCGATGAGAGTTCGAGACCAAGTTTGCGTAGAGACTAACTTCGATTGGATTCGAGGCTTGGCGACATCCGGGAAACTCGCACTCCAACGGAAAACGACGAATAAACGTTCAAATGTTGTCAAAGCTCCGCGCACAAGGTGGTGGCTTCTATGACGCACATTGGATGGAATCAATGGAAGAGGTCGGACAAAATTTGGAAACTTTAAAAGCTCAAAACTCCGTTCAATCAAAATTTTCAGATTTTAAAAGTGATTCCATTGATTCCCATGTGCAATTTGATACTAGAAGCACCCCATAAAATTTAAAATGAGACGAATAAACAGGGTGTCTAATGAAACAGGCGGGCCAAAAATTAGTACTTTTACAGTACTTTTTCTGTACATTCCCAAAAAATTCAGTACCTCCTCAATCGAAAAATTCAATACTTTTTCAGTGCTTCCATTTGACGAAATTCGGAAAATTTCAAAAATTTGAATTTCTCGATCAAACTGAGTCAAAAATGGCCAAAAAATGGAAAAAATTCTGGACCTTTTGCGGAATTTCCGCACTTTTTCAATACTTCCGGACCGCCCTTAAAAAATCAGTACTATTTCCGGACTTGTAGAAACCATGCGATATCATTGCTTTCCTTTACTCTTGGTCTCATTTTCCGATCATCGTTTTTCTATCCTCTCTTCTTTCTGTTCTCTTTCCTCCTTGCCTGCCCTTCCCGTAGATCCAAGCTATACGAGTTGGAACTTTGCTGGAGATAGTCTCTGGTTTCGCGGGCGGCCGATACGACTCGACTCGGACGGGGCCAAATTTGCACGTCCGCAATTCGCACGTCGAAACTGCGACACGCCACCCGGATGACGCGCGCCCGACGTCAGATTCGACGCGACTTCCAACGTTTCGAGGCATTGCGCAATGAGCCGATGATTCAAGCAGAGTATGTGGCACCGGGAGCTGCGATTCCAGGCTTGACAGCCTCATCCTAGCTCATTCAAAAAGGTTCATTGTGCGCTACTGGTACTAACGTTTGGTACTATTATATTGGTACTATACTTTGAATGTCTAAAATATGCGATAAATAATGATTTAGTCTCTCCATCTGATTCGCTTCCCAGCCACCATTATAATTCTAGGCATCATAACATCAAAAACATCAAAATCTCATTAAAGGTTGCACTAATGTTAAATTTGCATCCATTCAATTTCTCAATTCGCTGATACCGCGGTGCAATCTGTAAAATATAGGCCTCCAGTGAGCGAAAATTGTACACGTGAGGAAATTCAGCTGGGGTGGGCACAAAAATGGCATCATCGATTTTTTAAGTGCGAGAATATTATGGGGTGAAATCAGACACGTTCAATGGAGATGGTGCATGTGTGAGGAATTTGCAATTTGACTCCAGATTCTAATGTAAAAGTTCGCGAGAAACACGATGGTGCCACTGGTATTCTCTGAAATCAACTCACAAGCTCAAAAAAAGTTCTCAAGTTGAGGCCAAAATGGAGGGGATATCCCACGCTATCCTGAAAGTCCACATCTACACCAAAAGACAAACTCTCCATGCAAAGATAGGGAGCAAATATATTAGCAGCGATGCCGTGTTTTCAGTTTTAGAGTCCCCAAATAAAGTGGCAGACCTGTCAATGTATTTGCTCCCTACCTTTACAGGGAGAGTTTGTCTTGATGTAGAGGTGGACTCTCAGGATAGAGTGGGATATCCCCTCCATTTTGGCCTCAACTTGAGGGCTTTTTTTGAGCTTGGGCGTTAATTTTAGAGAAAACCAGAGGCACCATCGTGTTTCTTGCGAACTTTTGCATGAGAATCAACAGTCAAATCGCAAATTCCTCACACATGCAACATCTCCATTCTTTCAATTGGATTTCCAAAATTAGAAAACTATACTGCTTGGTTGCATCACCCACAAATTAAGATTTTCCACTCTCAAGTTAATGCGCAGCAGTGCCGCATGCGGCATGCCGTGGCGTGATTCACGATGTATCGATTGATATGCCATTCAAACCCGTGACAAAAGATCGATTACCAGGGCGTTCGCAACGAACACCATTCCTATCGGTTCTTTACCATAACTTTGAGTGTGATAAAATCAACAGACGATTATCACGCCTCGCCACTGAATTGCGCAGCACTTTCTGCAAATATCGCGTTTGCATAATCTGCTTACTTTAAGATGGTAGTCCACGATGTTACGAACTCACCGAAAAAAATTCTGAGGACCGAGCAGAACGAGTCTAAACTTGAGTGACTGGTGACGCAGCTAAAATAATGAACAAATCGGGCAGAAAAGGGTCAAAATCGTGCGGGAAAGTGAGTTTTTTAACTGGACGTATTTCTGTCAAACGGAACTATACGTGCATTAAGACATGAGCCCTGATACCCATGAGAATCCATGCATTACAGGGCTCACGTCACAATGCACACAGTTCCGTTTGATAGAAATATACGTCCAACTGTCGGATGGCAACACGACGTAGACGCTTTACACCTGCATTCTTACACGTGGTCTACCAAAGGAATTCGAAATGAGACACTTCTGAAAACAGGAGCAGAATGCAAAACGGGTTTGCTGACGGTGCAGAGGGTCTGTCGTTGAACAGACGCGCGCGCATTCCAAACCACGTATCGCAACATGATCATGAAATAATTTGAACATGTAGTATTTCATTAGCTATTACAATTTTCATTAGCCTTCATTTATTAGGTAGTAGCTTTAGTTAATGAAGTTTAACTTCAATTGTTTGGCAAAATTTGGCAACGCCTGAATTTACTTGCGGCGGTTTTCCTTGGACGAGTAAAATTGTATGCTTGGAAAACTCAGGGGCGTTATTTAATGCCGAGTAAATTTGATGGCTCGAGATAACATTTTATACCTAAAACAAGCACGCTGACACATAAAAAACGCCTGCATGGTGATGGATACTTCCTAGTGTGGCCGCGGAGGTCGAATAGTTGCATCTTTTAAAACTCGCATCAACGATGTAGAAAGTTTTAATAAAGCACAAGAACGCCGACGCATGAAAAACGCCTTCATAGTGATGGATACTTCCTAGCGTGGCCGCGGAGGCCGAATAGTTGCATCTTTTAAAATTCGCATCAACGATGTGTTAATAAAGCACAAGAACGCCCACGCATGAAAAATGCCTTCATGGTGATGGATACTTCCTAGCGTGGCCGCGAAGGTCGGATAGTTTTTTAAAACTCGCATCAACGATGTAGAAAGTTTTAATAAAGCACAAGAACGCCGACGCATGAAAAACGCCTTCATAGTGATGGATACTTCCTAGCGTGGCCGCGGAGGTCGAATAGTTGCATCTTTTAAAACTCGCATCAACGATGTAGCAACACGTAGATCGGCGAGTAAATGTGATAGCTTTCGATAATTATCTGATGAAGCATGCGGACGCATAAAAAACGCCCTCATGGCGATAGATACTTCCTATCCTACCGTGGCCCATATGGATACTTTACTTGGCAAAATTTGGCCAAATCATAAGGATACTTTACTCAATCCTGCATTAAACGTTGGAAAAATGAGCATAAAACCTGCTGCACGGCGCGGGATGACGAAAGCGACCCGGCCGGTGCGGTTCACGACGATGCGCCAAAAAACAGCTAATCTGCTTTGGTTGATAATTTTTTATCTTGTCGGCCTTTCGGAGCCAAGGACGGTCTCTTGGTCGACACCGAAACACGCTTCGTGATGCAGACTCCCTTTGCCTCCCCCTTCACCTCGACCGACCACTCAACCCCTTGAAAATGTCGAATCGTCTCCCCTCGACTCTGCCTCGGCGGACTCCTCCTAAATCGTCTATTTTTATTTACTTCTCCCCCATACAAGTTCGCAAACTCACCGCCGACGTCGCCAAGTCCTCCCGTTAATTCCATAATTTAACCGCCCAGCGGGCCGATTACTGAAATAGATAGACAAAGAAAACATAGGGAGTATGGAGCGATCCTATTGGTTGACATGGTTGGCTCCTATAGACTAAGGAGGAAAATCATGGACTAACTGTCGAGTCTTCGGTAGGTTGCCGTTAGTTGGTCCATTACCTACCTCCTATGGCCATTGCCGACCACCCGCTTCCGCCAGTAGGATCCCCCTAAATCCTTTTTATCGTCTTTGTCTAACGCCTTGTCTATCAATTTCAATAATCGGCCCCCAGATCGAAAGCACTGCCAACTCCGAGTACCTGTAGGTCTCGTCTCCGCGGGACGTTTCATGGGATGTTTTCCAAGTTTAAATCGCAGGAATAACAGTGGCGGATCCCAAAAAGGGGGGGGGGAGAAGGAAGAAAAGAGGATCTACAGAAGTACACATCAACTTTGTGTGACATCACGTTTCGGAAAAATGTCGGTATTTTTACTCACCATTCTTTTCATAGTGCATTGCTCTGGAAAGCGGCATGTGTCGTTCCTGAAACAAGACAAAATAAGAATAAATCTTTGTAACCTAGGGATTACAATGACTTGCCTCTTTGAATCTAAGACACTTTTTTTCTAATGTAAGTCTGTACCGCTCAAATGATACATGATGCGTTGAACAAGATTGGTCAAAAAAGTGGATTGAATGGGTATAAAAAACGAGGGGAGCGAGAAAGTAAAAATAGTTTCTATCTAGGCTGAAGTGACCTTTGCCCCACTTGAATATGCATTTATTCTTAATATTCGTGGTGTGGGTCATCCACAAAATTTTGTATTCAAGTCGGCTCAAAAAAATTGAACGAATGAACACAATTTTGCAGCATCGGTTCCAGACAGTGTTCCCTTCTCGGATGAAAAATGAACCCCTGTACGATGATGATCGATACGAGAAAGCTGCTTTTTTTCGCGAGACGCGGCAACTTCGCGGCCAGTCACCAAATTCGCAATTCAACGATGCTGTCTGGGCGGGTGTCAACGTTGTCAAATTGCTAAAATAATCGGATTAGGTGGAGTTGAGGCATAGAAAGCCAGACGTAAAATCAGCGATGATAATATGCCGAGGAATAGTCATCCAAAATTAAACCATGAAAAGATTATGATGGCTTCTCGCGTGCGATATAAACTGTGATACAAATTAGCGTTGAAATCTTCAAAAATTATAATATGTATTATAATTTCACTGGATGACAGAGGCGCTCTCAATTCAGAAGAATTATTTTATGAGGAAGTAATATCAGCCGACAGAAAAGCGTGAATCAAGAAAATACACCAGGAAATCGCGACGAAGCGGCCAGCTCACCGACTTAGTTGGATTATTTATTTTGTCATTATCGTTTTATACCGCATCGCCTTTCGCGGTAAAGGTAATAGATAAATTCTGGTATTTCTGGCCTCACGAAATTTACAGCTACTTTTATTGCAATGAGCAAAATTTACTGACAAAATATCCTAATCTTTGATTAAAAACGTAAAAGCGTACTGCGATATTTCGTTAATAAATGTTTTATAATGTTATAGGAAATTTCATTTTGAATCCAGCAAATCCCAGTAATACCAGAAATATTGTTTTTGGGAAGTCTTTTTTTCCTGACTGTTTCCACAGTACATTTCCTTTTCTGAGATTAAAATAAGCACTAACATATGGCATTTGGGCAGCTATTAAGCCCAGGAAATTTCTACATAATTTGACGATGTAAAGAGGATCCATCTACAAGGATTACGTTGAAATATAGAAGTACTTTCTTCGAGTATCCTGCCAGCTTTTATGACTTATTGTTTTTGTTCACAGTATGCTAATTAACATTGAAATAGCTCTTCCGCACCCTTTTGTGAGTTTCGCACTCTCGCTTTTCGATTTATTTTAGAGACAAAGCAAACAGACTGACGCATAAATTATGCGAAGTAATTAGTGAAATGCTAAACCGAACGAATATTTTTTTAACGCAGAACGAGCAGACATTTTGACGGTATTCACAAAAAGTCGAAGGTACTGTTTAATAAAAAAAGAAAAAAAGTTAAAAAATAAAGTTCCTTGCTCACACTGTTTGCCGTTTGGTTGATGAAAAAAAATTATAAAATGTACAAATGATAAACATGAACGAAACATACTAGCGATTTGTATTATCTTAATCCTATAATCTTTCCCAAAATATTTTTGTTCGAACATTCAACTTCACGGAATTTGAATGGGTAAACAAGTTTTGTTCTACGTGTAAAATAAGGATATCTATACTATAAGCTCCGAGGCCTCCTAATTTTGCGAAACTGGTAACGCTTAGTTCCAGCGTTCTACCGGGCCGATTTTTATGATTTTTGCGGCTATCGACGGGCAATTGTCTTTAGATAAGCCAACTCTTTTCAGATTTTCAAAATATGGCCCAGGTTTTTTTATATTAAGTGGTAAAGTTGCGAATTCTCCCATTTAAACAATGTAAATTTATATTTTTTGTCATAGTTCGTTTGAGCGTTCTACCGGGCCGATTTCCAAGTTTTTTGCGGTAATCGACGGGTAATTGGCCCTAGATGAGCCCGCTCTATTCAGATTTTGGATATAGGACCCAGGTTTTTTTACAATCACGTTATAAAAGTGAGTGAATTTTCAGAATGCTCCGAGACTGCTACCGCTATGCGCGGGAGGATGCGCAGTGGTCGAGGAGGTTGCGCAGTAGCTGTGTAGCCTGCGCATCAGCTCTACACTTATCTACACAAGATTCGCACTATTTACTTCAAGACGAGCGGTGGCCAAGTCGTCAAAGACGTCGGAAGCGTCCACTCTGTCCATGGTGTGGGTTCGAACCCCATCTCCCGATACACTTAATTATTACCTGATTATCAATATTCGTTGTTTTACTGCAATATTTCATCAAGCAGTCATTCCAAATCGCGCCCTTTAGACTTCAAAAAAAATGTTTGTTTCTTTATTCATCAAAACCAAAAGTTATTTCATTCTAAATGTAAAGTATACCTCATATCGTAATTTTTTAGGGGAAAAATAAATAAAACTAACACCGATAGGAGGGTAAAAATAGGGCCGCGAAGCGGCCCATTGATGGCGCGGAGCGCCTTCAGGGGGTTGGGCCGCGTAGCGGCCAGGGGGCGTAGCCCCCTAGTATTTAAGTATCGTTTGAATAAAAGGTATGAGTTGGAACCGCACATTTTGTTGATAATAACACGTAAAAATAATTATTTTTTTTTAAATTTTAGGTGAAATCGTAGCGCGAAATAAGCCTATAAAATTGTGGTTGATGCAGTATTTTATTGAATAAAATCACTCTCCTGAGCTCGGTTTCCTCTCTTCGTTTAAAGCCCGCCCCCGCGCGCGCGGCTAAATAATCGCAAAACTGCTAACATAAAATAGGTCAGTGTCTTGACCTGCAACTAAAGCTGTACGCACTGGCAACGAATCAGCGATCGGCGAGATTATGGCAAAATAAAAACAAAAAACAAATGCACTATATGAGGGAAAAATTGTTTTGGGGGAAAAACACGCATCCCGACAGTATGTTATATCAGCATCGATGAAAGAAAAAGTCCACAGGAAGTCAACCGACGCTATACTGCCGTGCTAAGGAAAAACGCCGTACGAGCCTTCAGGCGTTGCCAAATTTCCCCTGATAAATCACCAATTTTCAGAATGATGTTTAAATATTTTTCCACAAATTTCTCAGATAATTTTGTACGCAGTTTTATCTAAAACTTCTAAAAATTTCAAGGAGAACTAATCATAATTTTCCTCAAAAATGAACATATTATCGAAGGAAATTTGGCAACTCTCAAATGCTCATACGGCGTTCATCTTTAGCGCGGCAGTATTCAAAGATGTGCTTCTCACTTAGCCTTTGGAGCACCACCACAAATACAAATAAGACAAACGGAAACAAACGAAGTACGGAAATAGAGCAAGAGATTGGAGGCGCGTTGATGACGGCGCAGAGATACCACTATTCGTACATGATGGATGTCCGTGTTGCATGTGCAAAATTGAAGGCGCGATGGCATGAGGCGTAAACTCGCAGTGCACCGCTCTATGTTGCCACCTCTAATTTTTTCGTCTCGTTGAAATTCTGAACGATTATACGATTACATCCATGTTTTATGTAGATAGAGATTGAACTTCGTACTACACAATATTGTGTAGTGAGAAGTTCAAGCTTCGAACATACGGCAGCTAACAAATGGAAACAGACACATGGAAATAGAGCATGCGAAAGTTAGCGCGTTGATGACGGCGCGGAGATACAACTATACGTACTCGATGGATGTCCGTGTTGCGTGTGGAAAATTGAAGGCGCGATGGCGCGCGGCCTGAACTGCCAATGGCACGCTTCCTTAGCACGGCAGTATATGACCAGGAATGCGGGGGTGGTGCGGAGGACAGAGTTCTAACACAACCCTGCTGAGATAGAACGCCGTATGAGCCGTCAGCCGTTGCCAAATATCCTTCAAAACAACACACGTTTTCCCGTAATTTGTTAATATTTTTTAAAAAAAATTTTTTTTGTAGAATTTAGAACTTGGTTTGATCCGGGGTGCCTGAAAATTTCGAGGCAAAATATCCGGAACTACCCTGAAAAATATGCACTACGTTGCGGAAAATTAGGCAAAATCTGACTGGACATACGGCGTGTTTCCTGAGCACGGCAGAACAGATGAAATAATAGCTTGCCCGGTTGCTGGCTGATAAGATAAGGCCCGAACGTGCTCGAAGCCCCGTGCTACGAGCTCTGCCGTGCTAAGGAAGAACGTCGTATGAACCCTCAGGCGTTGCCAAATTTCCTCTGATAAAACACGAATTTCCCGGTGAAATTATGTATATTTTCCGCTCGATTCTTCAGATAATTTTGGGTGCAATTTCAACTAAGGTTCCTGAAAATTTCAATGAAAAATGTTCATATCGCTCCTCAAAAATGAATATCTTATCGAAGGAAATTTGGCAACACTCGAATGTTCATGCGGCGTTTTTCCTCAGCACGGCGGAGCTCTGATCTGCCCAGAATCCTCACAAACGACTCGGGGGAAAAAACAGGACGTGGTGGCCGGTTGGGGGATTTGCGCGCGTTGACGTCACGTAAATAAACAGCCATGAAAACTGGGTCACGCGGCGAATCTCGCGTGCGAATTTTAAAATGTTCGCCTGCGGTTCGGCGCGGTGGCGTGGCGTGCTTTGCGATATATCAATTGGTCTGCCATTTAAACATATGGATAAGGATCGATAAATAGGGTGTTCGCAACGAGCACCTTGATAATCGATCTTTTACCACAGGTTCAAATGAGGAAATATCGACAATCGATCTTAGCGTCACGTTAAGGGATTGTTTAGGCCAGTGGCGATTCTTACAGGTTTGCCCTATTTTCCCTCCAGAAAAAGTATTTAAACAATCGATTCTTGGTGCGGCACCTCACCTAAAATCGATATTTGTTATGGATTCGAGGATCAAACCATGGTATTTACAATGTGAGAGTAGTATTAAGCCGCTACACTTGCGAATAAACCAAGTGAACGTGGCCGAAATACTGCGAGCAACTATTACTGCTCCCAAGCCGCTCACATTGCCTATCGAGATATTGAAGGCGAACTGATCGGAACATGTTACAGATAATGTGTGTGAATTATTTAGCGCTACGGCTGTGAATAAACCGAGTGGTTCTCCTCAGAATGAACTCTCATACTGAGGTGTGGTTATGATAACGATAAAAAACTAGATACTTGTCAAACTCAGCGTTTTCTGACGAGAAATTTACGAGTTCGGGTCAAAATGAAAGGTGGCGAGCAGATTGCGAAATGTACCATTTCGCCTTCAATTTTTAAGGTAGACCAGAGCACATCCTTCATGCAGCAGAATATATTCTTCATTAACGAGAGTCGAAAATTAGCAAATTATGCGGTGTAGTTCTCTGTTTAAGGAATAAAACATGAGAAGAAATTGGATAATTGGACGTATTTATACTAAAAGGAACCAAGTGCATTAAAGACTTTCGGGGATAATGGGGGACATTGGGGACTTTTGGAGACCGGTAGACACCCTGACTTTGGGACGGAAGTATTTTTGGTTAAGGCCGTTCAATTACCGCTTAAGTTTCAAGAAACATTTTTGGTTCAGTTTTGCGACAGACTTTTCGAAGTGTGCGAAGGCGTAATCCGACAGTGATGGCGACATAGGTGACATTGTATTTGGCGCGAGTTACGACCGAGGACCACATTTCGATGCCCCATTCATTATGCATATGAGCTTCTGTTCCTGATAAGTTAATTGCGTTCCCAAAGCGAGCTACACTGCCGTGCTAAGGAAAAACGACGCATGAGCCATTAGACGTTGCCAAGTTTTCTTCGATAAAAACCGACTTAATTAGGAAAATTGTGAATATTTTCCCCCAAAATTTTCAGACAATTTTGCACGCAATTTAATCAGAAATATCTGGAAATTTCAAGGAAACATATGAATGGATGTCGTCGTGAATACATGTTTTATCAACGGAAATTTGGCAACTCTCGAATGCTCATACGGCGTTCTTCCTTAGCAAGGCAGTACAAGCCGCTAAAAATCCGATCGCTGACGCCAACGATGCGAAAAACAGATGGTGCAGTCTGACACACTTTCGGTCGCCTGCACTGCAACATGCAACGGCTCACGAGTAGTTTTGACAAAAATGCATTAAGTCGCTCCGAACGTCAAAGCCGATTTCGCAACGAGCTGCTTGAACAATCACTCTTGACCCACGCAGTTGCCACCTGTAACTACTGTTATTATAAAAAATAAAAAAAAAATGGAAACACTAAGTTATTAAGTGCAATTTTTTTAGAACTTTCGATCTTTTTCTTTAAGATTTTTGGATGGTGGGAGTTGAAGTTTAAAATGACGATTTTACGGTTGTAGGAATTCCTTGTTTATAGCATCAATTCCCTGGCAAATTCCCTGTTATTTCCGGATATGTTTTATTCCCTGTGGGCTAATTGTTGAAATTGATAGACAAAGCTATAGACAAAGAAGACAAACGGAATGTGCAGAGATCCCATTGGTGAAAGCGGGTGGTAGAAATGGACCAAAAAGGTAGGGAATAGACTAACTAACGGCAACCCACGAGAGAACCTCCCTGTATCTTCTTAGTCTATTGATAGAAGTAAGATGTTTTTACAAGGTGTCCAGTTTTTTTTCATTTTGGGGAATCCTGATGCAATCCTGATTTTTGACTGCTAAATCCTGATTTAAACATTTTTCAAAATCCTGATTTTTTGTGGAGAAAAAGTTAAAATTTCTGCGTAAGCGAATGTGAAAGCTTTAACAAATCCGATCGGACAGCGAACTTTTCTCAAATCCTGATTTTACGGCCGATTTTTCCTCAAATCCTGATGAAATCGGGATTAAATCCTGATTACCCTCAAATCCTCATAGAATCGGGAAAATCCTGATACTAGACACCCTGTTTTACAGGTGGACACATCTCCGCTGCTTCTTCTTCGGGCGATTTTCGCCCTGAGGTGCGCACGACCAAACTTTGACTTGAAGAAGGTAAAGCTGGCAAAAGGCAAGCAACGAAGCCTCAAAGACAAATCAGAGTCAGAGCACTGGGCGAAACCGCGGATGATGTCATATGCAGAGAGCTGGCCGATGACTTCATCGATGAGCCGTTCGGTGCTTAGTCACTCATTAAATCATTTCGCGCGGAGCCACGCGCCGCGGAGCTTTGAGCTTTTTCCACCGACGCACAAGGGATAAGTCAATGTAAGCAGTCGGACAAAATGGAGATGTCATATGTGTGAGGAATTTGCGATTTGACTATTGATTTTTATGTAAAAGTTCGCAAGAAACACGATGGTGCCACTGACCTTCTCTGAAATCAACTCCCAAGCTCAAAAAAAGCTCTCAAGTTGAGGCCAAAATGGAGGGGATATCCAACGCTACCCCGAGAGTCCACCTCTACATCAAGACAAACTCTCCAATGCTTTAAATGGGAAAATATCGATGATTCGTGTTTCGCCACTGATAACAGCCGGCGAATTCCAGAAAAGCGACCAAGCCGTCGTACCTTTTTTGGATGGTCGCTGGAGCGACAGCGAATCGCCTTGGTCGGGTGCCAACGCGTCCGTTTGCGGAGGTGGTCCTCGGTTCGAATCCCGGCGCCCGGTTCGTGATTCAGTCGACTGGCCTCCTCTTTTTTCAGCGTCGTTATCCTGCTGCGCAATTCCGAGCTGGAGTTCTCGGCGTTTCTAAATATAATAACCTCAATTGTTAATTTTTTCTTTTCAGTTCTTCCCTATTTTCCTTGTTTCTCCGTCTCTCCCTAAAAAGTAAACCGAACAACGTTCAACATATGAAAACAAGAGCCGGATTCAGAGCAAGTGCAACGACTGCAGCTGCACTAGGTCGCAAATTTTAACGAGCGGCATATTATCGATTTTTTTTGTTGCTCATTTTACAATTCAATAAAATTACGAGGGCGATAGTCCATTTTGTCTGTTTGAAAGTAATGTGCAACTATTAAGCTATCCTTTTTGGGGGAAAGGTGGATTTTTCAGCCAATGGCGGGGGGGGGGGGGGGGGGAGTGCGCAAAATACCTAAATCTTGCTCTGCTGAAAACATCTGCAAGGTTATATGCGGGGTTTGGAGGAAAAGGTGCATAGGTACAGTTTTTTTTAAAAAAAAATTTATATATTAATGATTTCAAGAGAAACTCGTCTTAATGCATATTCATCTGTGAAAAATTCGATCCAAAATTCCGATTTTCAAGCATCGACAAGTCAGTTTGAGCTTTCCTTAACGCCATAAGGATCGGTGTAATTTCGGAACTTCAAACACGTATTTCTCGAAATAGCAATAACTGCACTTATGCATGCGTCTTGTACTCCAAGCCCCTCATACCTACGAAAGCGTTTCTGCGTCGCATATAAAGAGGAAGAATCTGGAAATCTGCAAGCACCATCCCGATGAGTTCATCGCGTCTTCATAAACCCAGAGGAATGTTTTACTGAAGATTCGAATAATTTGAATATGTAACTCTGTCCATTTACTTTACTACATATTTCTCAGCGCAACTTCTCTTTTCCCTGGGCGGGAAACTAGAGAATTAGATGCAGCTGACAGAAGTTTTTAATCGATTCAGGGAACATGAAGGAACGATGAATGAAAATTAGATCTCGTAAAGTGTCTCGATGGTGACATGGCTGTTCGCGGATCGTTGGTTTCTGGTAGCGAGTTCGATCATAGTGACCTTTCCAGCAGTGGCGTAACGGGCGCCCCCGCAGACCCTGCTATGCAGGGGGGCCCAGGCGCCTAGGGGGCCCTCGGCCGCCGGAATTTTTTTTCTCTCCCTCTCTCTCTCTCTTTGACGCTTAGCTTTGGTTTCAAACTTTGGGCCTTTACTTACCGAGATGAGGCTTCTTCATCTGATTTTTATTGTTAGCTCTTCATACTTCTTTTGAACTGTTCTTAACTTTTTGTTTGCTGGAGGGCCCCTGCCTTCCAATGTCCACTCAGTGATTACTAAATAACTTTCTCTTTTTTTGCCCATTTTTCGTATTTCGGGCTTTGGGAGGTCCAAGAATCTAAAGGGCCCCCAAGGCCCTTGGGGACCCTTTGATTCTTGGGCCTGAGCCCCCCTTTGATTCTTGGGCCTGAGCCCCCCTGTAGATCCTTGGGCCTGGGCTGGGCCCCCGTCACCCTTTAGATCCTTGATCCTTTAGGGGCCCCACTTAATCGGGTACGGGATCCGGGATGGTGAGGGGTGAGGCATTTCAAGTCCAAGTCCGTGATTTGAGATGTATCGGGCCAAAGAATGGGAAGGGGCGAGAGAGGGAGAGGGGCGGGGGGGGGAATTTT
>NW_017547297.1:1322907-1388069 GCF_001854935.1 Bemisia tabaci | reverse complement strand
GCCCAACGGAAGTCCGTAACGCCACTGCTTTCCAGTAATTTGAGTTAATTTCATTTCTATGCAAATCCGGGATCCGCCACTCGTCTCCGCACAGTGAGCTCGGATTGAATAGTTTTGGATCGCTGGCATCTCATTTTTTTTTAAAAAAAAATGAGTAAACGCGTTTTTTCCGTTTTAAACTACTTTAAATTTTTTTTAAAGACAAAATGAAAATAGATAAATCCAAATTTATATTGCGGACCGGAAAATTAAGTTTGATACTCTGCAAAGTTCACTTCCAAATAAGTTTTGTTCATCATTTCGTTGTTGCCAATCATCTCAATCATTCGAATGTATCCCGCACCATCCAGTAGCGTGGCGTGAATTGCGATATATCGATTGTTATGCCACTTGAACCTATGGAAAAGGATCGATAAACAGGGTGTTCGCAGCGAACACCATAATAATCGATTCTTTACCATAGGTTTAAATGGCATAATAATCGATATATCGCAATTCACGCCACGCCACTGGCACCATCACCAAATGGTCGCGCACTCGTCACTCAGGGAGTCCCAAGAGATGGATCTACTTCTTCAGCGACGGAGTTGACAGGAGGGAGGCAGAAAGAAACCACATCTGCCGTTCGTAGAAAAGTTCCATGGGCATTCAAAAGTTGCCAAACTGACCCCCTTAAAAGACTTGATTTTTCCTCGAAATGTCCCGGTGCGCTAGATTGAATTGAGAGTAAAATACCGTGAAGGAAAGAAATTCACGAGTTTTCCAGAAAATTTGTGTTTTATCGGGAAAATTGGACTCATCTAATCTAATCTAATCTGAATCCATTGTTACATTATCCCAAACTTGCGTGAATTCTTATGAATCTTGGGGCTCATATGAGAATGAATATAGTTCCTCCTGATATTAGTTCGTTTTATAGTTCCTTTAAATACTTCCAATTTCGCAAGATCCGGATGTTTATACTCCTTCTTATCTTAGCACGGCAGAATTATCGGTCCGTAGCGATTTTGCACGTTGGCCGCATTGTTCGCTCTTCATTTAAATCCGTTGAAAATATCGATTTAAGGTGAGGCAAGCTGTCTCGCCAAAAATCGATTGTTTTGCATGTATTTATATGGAGGAAAAACAGTGTCGCCAACTTTCTTGAATCGCCACTGTAGTCGGTGCGTTCCGGTGCGGTGCGAGCCTCAACCTGCGCACAGTGGATCGAGTCAATAGAAGAGGTCGGACAAAATTTGGAAACTTTAAACGCTTATAACTCCGTTTATACTAAACTTTGAGGTCATAAAAGTGACTCCATCGGCTTTCTCGTGAAATTTTCTTCCGAAGACACCCCTTAAAATTTAAAAAAAAGACAACTTAGACATCAAAATTCGCAGTTTTTGTTAAAAATTTCATGTCCGACCTCTCTACCTGACTCGATCCACTGTGCTGCGTAAGGTCAATGTATCAAAACCTCCCATTTTGGAGTGCGATACTCACATCAGTGGCGCGGCGTGAATTGCGATAAATCGATTGTTATGCCATTTAAACATATGCTTAAGAATCGATTATTAAGGTGCTCGCTGCGAACACCCTGCTTATCGACCCTTTTATATAGGTTTAAAAGACATAACAATCGATTTATCGCAATTCACGCCACGCCACTGACTCACATCAGTCTCCATGTCTGGTGACCGTGACATTTTTTTTCTAGTCGGAGATAGATTATTTAAAATTTGGCAACAAGGAGTGCGGATTGCACTATGATTTGGTTGTCGTGCGGGAAGTGCACTGTACAAGTGCAGAGAGCTGCGGTGTCGCTCCTCTGACGTAAGGGCGTATCTCAATTCTCAAGTGAGCCCTGTTTCTCTTATAACTATATGCTTTCTAGGGCTCACGGGGAATGAAGGGGCACGCGGTAACGTCAGGGGAACGACGATGTATCGCGTTGCGGAAACCTGGGGCCTGCCCTGATGGATGGTAGGGGATGGGGAGGCTTGCCAACGGAATCTTGTTTCCTGTCGTTGCGTCGGGTTGACTTTGCTGCGGTCATAAGTAACCCTGACGTTGTGACGAGGAGAGAAAATAAGTAGGGCCCGTGTTTCAAATAAGTTTATCCTTTTCGAGTCTCAGCCAATAATGCATTACCTATCCTAACAAAATTAATGCCATTTTCGCACCAGTTACACAAAATCCGAATTTTGATTAGAGAATAATTTGGTCAAAAATCGAAGGGTAAATGCTTAAATTAATCGTTTTACGGTTGTAAATCGACGGTGAAACTACCAAACCACGTATCTCGGTTTGCGACGTCGCAGACTTCCTGTCATACTTTATTTTTTAAATGAAAAGCTACTTAACGTCCAGTCTTGAAAATTTCCGTGATTTTTCCTCTTCGTGCGGAGAAAATTCTGTGAAAATTTCAAGGAATGATATTGATTTGGTCTACTTCAAAAAAATAAAATGTGAGCGGAGATTTTTAAACACCGCAAACGAGATACGTGGTTTGGTAGTTTCACCGTCGAAATGCTCCACATGAGAAATCGCACTTCCATAGAAAAATCCATCATATTACCTGAAAAGGGCCGAGTAGATTTCTCAGACCCCCTCCCCCAGGGTTACCACAGAATTTAGAAAATTAAACTCCCTGAAATTCTCCTGATTTCTACAGATTTTGGTGAAATTCCCTGACAATTGAACACAGGCCAGATTTTTAAAAATACGCAGTTAGGAATAGTTTTCAGGCAAACTTTGTTGGTTTAAACGTCGAACCCACTGAAGAAAGCAAATGAAGGTGATTTGACGGTTTGTCCCTGACATTTCCAGATATTAATTGACTTTAAAATTCCCTGACATTTCCCGGTTTACCCTGACTGCGGCAAACATGCTGCCGTGCTAGGGAAGAACGCCGTATGAACATTGGGCGCAATGCGTGAAGTATTCCAACAGTCTTGTAGGCGCTAATATAAGTTTCCTGCTGACCGCACTATGTGTTTGGCGTAATGCATGAAGTATTTCTACAGTCTTGTAGGCGCTAACATGTCATCACCTTCCGGCTAAGCATCACAGGCACCGGCACCATGCGTCGTTTAAAAATTTCCGCCACCGTTTCAGTTTTCTAGGTACAGAGAAATTGTTGGTTGAATCTGTTTGATAAGTTCACTGAATTCTATCGGCAGCACAAAGAAAATTCAGCGAAATTTTCGGACAGCTTCGTTGAACAATTTCTCGGTGAAAAAATAAAACGGCGGCGGAAATTTTGAAACGCCGCATGACGCTTTTGATACTTTGGCCGGAGGGTGGCGATATGAGCCAAAAAGTGTAAAGTGTGCAAAATGCAATGCATTTCTGCCGTGCTAAGGAAGAACGCCGTATGAACATTCGAGAGTTGCCAAATTTCCTTCGATAAAATGTTTATTTTTGAGAAAAGTTATGAATATTTTCCCTTGAACATTTCAGGAATTATAGGTGAAATTACGAAGAAAGTTGTCTGAAAAATTGGCAGACAAATATTCATAAGTTTACCAGGAGATCCTTGTTTCATCTAGAGTCCCTTTATACTGAGAGTCAAGACAACACCCCCTCATGAAATCACAAACGGGAATAAAGATTACAGAAATTGAACGGTTTTTGTAATCTTTGATCGGCCCATTCTCAAATTCCTTTCTCCACTCCTCCTCTCATTCCGTTTGTTCCTTGCCAAACCCACAATTCCCTGGTCGATTCCAGATTATAATCTTTGCAATCGGTGAAAATGTAATCTTTATTCCCGTTTGTGACACTGTGGAGGCCTAAAATACGGGAACCAATCAGAAATTGATTCAAATTGTCTTGACTCTCAGTATAAAGGGACTCTATTTCCATCCATGTCCTTGTCCTTAAACCGAGGCGCCTTGAATCTTGGACATTTTTCCTATGAGCTTGGCAACCGGGGGCCGGCGAGGATTCGAACGGCCGGCGGCTTCGGGGATGGGGTGGCGATCCGCGACTTCTTCGTGACTGTCATCTCGTCGCATTGCGTCTCCCTGTGATGAGTCGTGCGCGGCGGGGCCCGGGCGGGCGGTCAGTCATCGCATCGTGCACCGCGGGACTGCAGCCAGGGCTTGAGCCGCACCAATCACCACCGCAGCCGCAGTCGTCCACTGAACCCGCAAAAACTGGTTCTCGAAAGAATTTCACTCTTCTTTTAATTTCCCCTTTTTCGCGGAATGGCATCTGGAGCCAGAGCCAGACTGCGACGCACGAACGCTGCCCCCACCCACCCCCGACATATCCGTCTGCTCGCCTTCCATCTCTGAGGTTATTTTAATGACTTTATCTCGAGGAATTTTCGCGAAAAATTCCCTGCCTCGTCTATCAAGGGCTGATTATCTTTTCCGCGCAAAGTACATTTGGAATACATTTGCAATACAATGGAGAATTTGCAAGGGTCTGAAATTTGATGAATTTCCTGTTTAAGTGGAATCCTCTGAGTGAACTGAACACGAAGATACCCTTGATTCATAAATTGAGCAATTATTAGAGGAGATATGACAAAATAACCGATTCTGCTAAAATACATGTGTTCAAATGGGAAATGCCGCCAGATGACGTCACAAGGCGGCACATTTTCTCACTTTTAAATAAATTTTTCTCCAATTTCCCATGTCAGAAAAAAATTATGAAAAATATTGCGAACTCAGCTCATTAGGCACTTTCAGATGAAGCAATAAAAAAATTGCGTGCAAATTCTCCATTGTACATTTGTACATTTTTCAATATGGAACCGCTATTTCTGACCCATTTTAGAAACAACATACAGTAGACTCTGGATTATCCGGATTTATTGGTGCCAGGCCCGATCCGGATGAAAAAGAGATCCGGATAATAATAATACACACAAACACCACCAACCAACACCACGGTATTCTTATTATGTATACATCGTGTACGTACCAACACGAATTTAAAAGGTTAACGCCAAACTGAACGACTTAATGGTGATTGTGAATGGTAGCCGACAACGATAAATTACAATGCAGCGATTAAAGCGCGCAATGCGTGAGTATTCATGCAGTCTTGTAGCCGCTAATGTGCGTTTTAGGCTAGAGTCCCTTTATACCCAGAGTTACAACTCGATTATCAGCTGACTGGCAGCCGTCCTTGGCTGGCCATGGAAGCCGAAACGAGTGCACCCAAACGAACGATATTGAGGGATAAGGATCAGGAATCCTGCGATGTCTGTCACACAAAAACAACAACATCAACAAAGTGATCAATTAAAAAGAAAATGAGATTGGTTTGTGAATAATTTCTTAATCTATTTTCATTTTGGACCTATGGAAATAACAATTTACTCTTGATAAACCACAATTAGGTAATATTTTCATTATTCTTGTTCACATTCGAGGTACCGCCATCTTGGTGCACTCGTTTCGGCCTCCATGAGCGAGAACCAATCAGAATTGGATTTTTTTTTAGGCCACTTTCAGCCCAATCCTGGCCCAACCAAAAGTGAGTTGTCGTAACTCTGGGTATAAAGGGACTCTATTTTAGGCTAACTAACCGACTGCACTGCGTTTGGCGTAATGCGAGAAGTATTTATGCAATCTAGTAGGCGCTAATGCGTTCCACGCCGACCTCACTGTTTGGCGCAATGCGTGAAGTATTCCTTCAGCCTTGCAGGCGCCAATATAATACTCATCGGAATGCGTACGTACTTAAATGGTTGCAAAATCGATCCGGACAAACCAGAGTCCGGATAATACGAAGCCGGAGAATCCAGAGTCTACTGTACGTGCCATTGGTTTTCCTACGCAGATATGTGCTTTTATGCGAGAGCCAAAGATAGTGATTCCTTTTTGCAAAATATAATCCATTAGTGGTAGTTGTAGTTTTTCCGATTATCGTTGCCGCATACAAGATCATTTTCGCACGAATAATTTTCGGTAGTAAGTGGGAACGTCGAGAAAAAAACGAAGCATATTTAAGAAAAATGATAGTGAGCAAAGATTCCGATGTTGCCAGATGTTTGATATCTGATTTGTGCGCAAATGATTATGTGCGGCAACGATAATCGAAAAATTACCACAAATGTACTTTGTGCGGAAAAGATATTCTGCCTTATCAAGGACTAGCGCCATCTTGTTTGTTTATTGACGGCCGTAAGAGCACCATGAAGCCTAAAAACTCGTTGACCAATCAAAAAGCGGCACAGTTTTCCCGTAGTAAAAAGATACGAATGGCCATACTCTGTCTATGAAGGTACTCTAAGTGTAGCGAGGTACTTAGTGACTGGCTTCCTGCGCTGTTACTCAGATAGGGTTGGCGTTGAAAGGTGGGGGAGGGGGGAGATTTAATAGGGGATTGTATTCGCCTGCGAAATCCGATAGGGTGCGCTCGGAAGCCTGAAAGTCGCGAGGGACATCGTTGTCACCGGGGAAAAAATTTGCGGTTTTTCGCCGAGGACGAGGCATCGGGAAAAAGTGTAGTTTTTTAGTGGAGACGTGACAGCGGTGCTCTAGGTTCGCGAGCACAATCAAAATTCCGTCAGATTCAATTACACGTCTATAAATAGGCCATCCGAGGAGCGGATGGCCCTTTCGGTTGCCGTTCGGTTGCGAAAATGGCGAGACCGCCGTCCGCGGAATGCATCGCAAAATCCGCCATTAAAAACGACCTTGCGATCGCGAAATTATTATTTTTTCGAGGGTCTGCTGCACAGATAAGGAGGAATGAAGCCGATGAAGAATTTGCGGGTGTCTGAAATTTGAAATTGCGTGTTTAAGTAGTAACTACCCAGTGAACTGAACACAAGGATATCCTCGGTTGAAAAACTGAACAATTATTGGAGGAGACATGACAAATTATGTAATTTGCTAAAATACATACGTTGAAATGGGAAATGCCAGGTGATGCCATTAGGCGGTGCACTTTCTCACTTTTAGATCTACTTTCATACTATTTCTCATATCAGAAAAAAATTATAAAAAATACCGCGAAATCAGCTTACTAAGCACAAAGATATAAAAATTCTCCATTAAATGATCCTTCAGTGAATGCAAACGCACATGTACACTCCCTATATAGGTGCCAGGGTTCGAAACTCACAGGCGTCAATGCGCCTAAGAAATAGGTCATGGCGCCCAAAACATGAAAGCTCTGCGCCAACGTGGCCCCTAAAAATCTCCCCCTCCCCCCGAAAAAAGCCGAATTTTTTGTTTGGTGATTTTTCGACATTTCTTTTGAGTTACAGGTAATAGTTCTGTAACTAAAACATCTTACGTCAACTATTCACTATATGCGCCGTGCTATATAGGCAAAAAGTCACTTTGGCCCCCTAAAAATCGAGCCTCATGCGCCATATGGCTCCTGAAACTCGAGGGTGAGTTTCAAACACAGATAGGTACTACCTACATTATAAACCAGGTGCGCGAAATTTATGTATCACCCTGTGTAAGAGCGTGATTTTCACGATACCTCACCTCGGGCTCATTGAACACCCGTGTTCAATGTAGCCGTGTGGGCAGGCCCAGGAATAATCGGATCTGGGCTCATCTGGGCAACTCCGCGCATACAAAAGGATGCTCCCCGGATCGACATCGTCTGACGCAGAAGCTGGGGACCAAGACGGGAGGGGGAGGGAGAGGGGGGCAGACTCGACGGGGGCTAGCCTGGACAAAGCCAGCGCCAAGTACTAGTAACAAACAAGTGATATAATTGCCTGGATCCATGTGGGCGTCCCGCNGGGGGGGGGGGGGGGCGAGGGGCGAGGGGTGGCGGAGTGTCGAGTGCGAGGAGGTTAGCTCCTGGGTGTCGCTGCCCAATCTGTTTGTCGTCGCGAAATTGCCATGTCGGAGATCGAGAGAAGATTGTCTCATGATGATGGAGGAGTTTCGAACGTAGGAATGTTATTGCCACGCTTTCAATGAAATATTGATGAAGGTCAGGAGCAGTGTTCGAAACTCACATTTGAGTTTTAGGAGCCATGCGGCGCATCAAGCCCGATTTTTAGGCGCCATTGAAGATTTTAGGGGCCAAAATGACTTTATGCCTCTATATTACGGCGCATTTAGTGAAAAGTTAGACGCAAGATGTTTTCGTAACAGAACTAGTAAGTAGCTGTGACTTGGGGAAGACAAAAGCACTGAGAATGAAATCGTGAAGAATAGAAGAAGCAAGCTTTAACTTGCAGTGCTGAAAATTCTGAGTTTTTTCAATTCAAATAGATTTGTATTTCGCCTTTTATGTGACTTCCTGTGAAAATCCAGATTTTCAGGGGGCAATTTTTGGGGGCCACGTTGGCGCAGCGAAGATGGCACTTACGGGTGTCTTGCCGAAAACTAGCGTTTTCACACGTGTTCATTTCGCAATCGATTCGTGTCGATGGAATCAACACCGGTCTTTTAATAATTTGTCGATCGAATCGGCGTTGATCGATTCACAATTTCATTTCTCGATCGATTCATGTCGATCGAACCCATGCATACCCTCCCGTTCAATTCTCATGACCAAGGGGAGGGGGTTTAAATATAAATTCAAATCTTTCGGAACACCTGGATGAACCGTTAAAAAAGCTGCAAATATTGATCTACTCCAACCGGTTACTGTCCATTCTTTCAGTTTGCCTCAATAATAAACGTTAAACTTCACTTTATGATCTCCGAAGCCGCGCATGATGAACCGTATTACGTGTTGGATTCTTTCAATATCATCACTCACTGCTCTCGTCCGAAATGTAGCGCGCGATGTGGGTCATTTAAATCCGAGTCAGCGGACCGGAAAGGAGCCAACCCACATTGACTCGCT
Organism: Bemisia tabaci; assembly: GCF_001854935.1. Lineage (NCBI taxonomy): Eukaryota > Metazoa > Arthropoda > Insecta > Hemiptera > Aleyrodidae > Bemisia > Bemisia tabaci. The sequence goes on along the minus strand of NW_017547297.1, from coordinate 1,379,300 downwards.
TTCGGGGGCTTCTAAAAGATCGATCGATGCGTAGGACCTCGTCAAAACAACGTTGCAAAATGTAAATGTGAAACGTGCAAAATAGGACAATTTTGGGATATTAATGAGTCCTCTGAAGAATATTACGCTTGCACATTAATAAAGCTCAATTTAGAAATGAAATATTTTTGGAGCTTTCCCACTCCTGTCGCTGGGAAGGAAAGTAATTTAATCTTCGCCCCTCCGCCTGAAGAGGCAGGCATGATTGAAAAAGTTAAAACCCAAATGGAAATACTTCTTCTAGATGAAAATAAATATGTTGAAATTGAATAGAACAGGAAAACGGGATAAAAACTTCCTTCAACCTTAAATTATTTCTCTGTCGTCATCGGAAACAATTAAAAAGAAAGAGAAGGTTCGGGGGGTGGGGGTGTCCGTGGATCTAAATGAAGCATACGTATATGTACTCAATGTGTTTCAGTTATATCAAAGAAAAGTTCCAGTTTTTTTACTTACCATTCTGGCGCATTCGTGGTGTATTGCTTTGGAAATTGCCGTATGTCTTTCCTGCAACAAGACAAAATAAATATAAAATAACGTTATTTCTTTAATTTTTTAAACACTGACTAATGTTAATGTCATATTGGTTTATCATGATCGAGTGCACCAAAACATCATTTACATTATATCACATGAACTGTTGTTACACAATTAATAGCCAGCTAACATTTGCGACGTATTCGATAAAAAAAACAAGGAAGCATCCGCACATGTGGTGATCATGCTGCTATCATAGCTTCTTTAAAATTTTGATTTTAATCTCTACAGTATGATTACGCAAGGCTAAGACGCGCTTGCGAGAGGAATATTCGAGACCTTCAATCCTAATTCTGAAAAACCTATGTAACACTAATAATCGAAGACGTGCCTTTAATCCAAGAATACAGATCAAAAATTTGCGTATAGGTTACACGATGAACTTGGAATCAGGACACACACACAAAACTGCACAGTAGATGAAGAAATTGGTCAAAGAAAAATATCTTTTGGTACCGAAATACGAGCACCTGATGACATTTTTAAGGTCCAAGTTCAAGGTAGATTTACACAGGTATGGACAGAACTAAACAACTGGCCTCTGATTGGCTCTCCAGCGGCCCCTTAACGTCAGCCATTTTGGATGTTTTGATTATTTTGATTTATTATGTTCGGTTTATCGTTTGTCAAAATTTTGTGGGATTTTTTGCACAATTTTGGTTATGCGATATTAATTTTAGCGTTTAAACGCACAAACGTTTGAATGTTAATTTGATTGTAATTTAATTAAAAAACGGGCCCCTTAACCTACGTCACGAGGTCATGTGACACGTACTGAGGCTCATGGGAAATTTTCAACTTTTCCATACCTGTGTAAATCTACCTTGGTCCAAGTTGGAACAGATGCGCCAACTTCAATGACCTTAATAAAAATTTACCGTCTTAAACGAAAATTGAGCATTTTTGAGTTACCGAGTTGGTGTGTTTTAGATCTCACTGATTTAATTGAATCAGTGAGAACGAAAACGCACCGACTCGGTAACTCAAAAATGCTCAACTTCCATTAAAGACAGTTAATTTACATGAAGGTCATCGAAGTTAGTGCATCTGTTCCAACTTGGGCCTTTAAAGTGTCCGTAAGTACTTGTCTTTCGGTAGCAAAAGTCTTTTTCTTAAACTAACTTCTTCATCTACTGCAGTGGCGTGGCGTCCATAGGTTCGCAGTGTTCGCCGAACACCCTAAAATATTTTGAAACAATTAATAAATTATGGCTAAGAATGTGGGAAGCAATACAGAATTGTGAATAGTAGATCGCAAATAAGTATCGGGCGCTTGGCTTCCGACATCGGCATGTGGCGCGGCGGAGAGAGAAAATCCTGTGACGCGTGGTCCGCACCGGCAACCGAACCTGGATGATCTGCGTACGGTGAGGAGAGAGAACCTGGGTGCAATGATGAAGGGGCAAAGGGTACACGAGAGAGGAGAGGCACCGGCGCGCGGCGCAGAGCGGAGCGTGAGCATTGGGTTCGGAGACGAGTGCGAACCGCGCTCGCGGAGGGAACACAGCAAAGAGAAAAGGGAGGGGAGAAGAACGAGAGAGGAGAGCCGCTCATCAGTCCAGCTGTTTCCTATAGCAGTGGTCCGCAGGGGTTTGCGAACCGCCGAATTTCCTTTATGCCGCGATTCGCTCTCCGCTTCCCCCCCTGCGCCTGCGGGCCGCATCTCCCAGTTTCCCAGTCTCCCTCTCCCACCTCTCTCTGCAGGTGCGTGTTGCGAAAATACGTTATCATTTAACAAAATAAATTACAGGAAAACGATCAGTAAAAAGAACAAAATTTCAATGACAATTTACCGGCACAATTTTCACCAGAAAGGGTTAAAATCGTGTTCTTGCGGCTTCATTTTTTAAAAAGTTTCCGGGGGAGGACCCCCGAACCCCCCTTTAAGGAAGGGGAGTGAACCTTTCTGAGCCCCCCCCCCCCGTTCTAAAGTTAACACTCCTACCGAACGCCTACCGAATATAGTCACGCCACGCCACTGATCTACTGTGCAGTTTTATAAGTGCCTTGATTATTTTCATTTTTCCTAGTTGGTGTGTTTTCGATCCCACTGATTTAATTATAGCTGAAGGATGATTTTTGCTCAATTTTTAGCCCGTCTCGGATCCCATTGACTCGACAACCCTGTCCGCGGGCGTTTCATTGGGGTGCTCTCAAGCGGGATGCATTAGCGCTGCATCGGCATCCGGCTCGTCGGAGGTGTCGCGGCCGGGGATTGGGCGAGCGGCCCTAAAAAACCCCCGTTTCTGTAAACAATCGCACGGTACATTTGCTTTGATGAGCGCCCATTATCCGCCGCCGCCGGGGCCGGGGTTACCGACATCGGCACGGAACGACACGTTCCCGACGCGCCGCGGAGGAAGCGGCCCGGGAACACGTGTTCCCGAGCGAGGGGTGGATCCTGAATGGCGTTTACGGGAACCGCCGGATTAGACGGGATCATCCACCGCGCTAACCGCGACACCTTCCACGGATCCCGGCTTTTAGGGGTAATCGACGTCAATCAAGGAGTCACCGGGAGCCAGTTCATCGGAAAGGAACCGACCCACGGTGAGGTGGTTCGATGACGCCGTATTTTGTGTAAAAACGACATGCGATACACTGAAAAAAAAAAAAAAAAACAAATTGGATCTAGAGTCCAGACTCTTGAAAACATCGACAAGAAAAAATACTCTTTATTCAATTAGATTTAAGCTTAAATCAAAAGGAAATCTGCTTAAATTAAGAGGCTTCGTTCTTGATTTAAGCAAAAATCCGATTGAATCAAGAGTATTTTTTCTTATCGATGTTTTTAAGAGTCTGGACCCTAGATCCAATACTGCCGTGCTAAGCAAGAACGCCGTAAATCCATCAAGATTCTCCCGCATTTTTTTGAACTTAAGACTTTATCAAATAAAAACTGTTCGGTTCCGTTTTTAATAGCATTTGAGAAAGAATTCTGTAAAAACAGTTTCCCGAAGTACACAAGTTTTTTTTGCTATGATACATTGTTTCCAAAAAATGTAAAATGGCGTTTACGGCGTTTTTGCGTTACACGGCAGAAAATAGGTTTCAAGTTTGATTCCTGCGTAAGGCTTAATGTAGAGAAAACACTTTGACCCCTCTTTTCGCAAACTAATTTCTTTTTTTCGACTTCGTGTCTTTTGGATCGAATGCAATATCTTTTCCACGAGGAATCCTACTTTCATTTCTCTGAATTTTGTCATTCGTTTTGATCGAGAATGATTCATTGCGATAGTGAGCAGGAGATATTGTCTTTTTTTGGCTTGAGAGTCACAATCTGCCCAGATATTTGGACCGAGTTCGTCAGAAAGGAACCAACCCACATTAAGAAAATGAGGTTTCAAGTATGATTCCTGCAAAAGGCTTAATGTAGAAAATCAACTTTAGCAGAAAAATACCCGAATTTTTAGGAATCTGTGAGACTTCGTGTTTTCATGAAAGCTACAGGAAAAATTTCTTCCTTTAAGGAGCGCATACGAGAAACGCCACTGTGCTGTTCCACGTGTCATTCGTGCAATTTTGACTTCATCAGCAATATTTTCACACAATTAGTTAGAATGTATTAAACTTTCTAAGGTGTAAGCGTATAATTATGGTGTCTATGGCTCTGCAAATGAAGGGCTGAAGCGTCAAAGCTACGATGGGGAGGGTTGGTCGGACGTAAACAGTGGCGTGGCGTGAATGATCGATTATCGATATTTCCCCGTTTGAAGCTATGGTAAAGAATCGATTATTAAGGTGTTCGCTGCGAACACCCTGTTAATCGATCTTTTTACATAGGTTTAAATAGCAGACCAATCGATATATCGCAAAGCACGCCACGCCACTGACGTAAACGCAATATGGACCGTTTCCTCGGGAGTCTGAGTCAACTCAATTAAAAGATACAAGACGAAAATTTGTTTAGACAACCCCCTCGCCCTCCCCTCGAAAAAAAGGTTAATGGCATGGATTGGGAGACCAGCTGCGGCCAGTCCGAATAGTCATCTATGGAATAATGCAAACAAGGGGTACGGCCTCATCCAAGGGCCTTGCTGAGGCTCCCCTGTTGCCAAATTTACGATTATTTAATCAGCTCAAATCCTGGGCAGGGTCTAGGCTAAAGCTCAAAATGCCCTCACCCCCAATGGACCCCTAGACAAGGCACGATTTTCAGCATTCTGATACACGCTACATTACCAAAATTTCACGTAGAACACGATGCGCACGACGAAAATTACCGAAATCAACTCCTTACGAAGATATTCAATGATTCTTGATGCGAGAATTCAAACCACCCGCTCATGAAAACTCAATGCTCTACGTGATTCACATCGCGCCCTAAACGTTATCATGACAGTCTCTGCGATATAACAATCTGACAACCTCAATCTTGACGCTTTGGCTCAGCTATAGCAAGTTGTTTATAGTTTGAACAACACACGGTGGGAAATGAACATTGCTCGATTGAGGAGCTTGCTGAAACCGTTGAAGTGCACAATTTCACTCACGTAGAGCATTGAGTTTCTTGTGAGCGGGCAGTTCAAATTCCTCGTAGCCAATGTGTAATAAAAACGTTAATATCTTCGTTAGGAGTTGGTCTCAGCAATTTTCGATGAGGGAATCGTGTTGTACGTGAAATTTTGACTAGGAAACATGTATCAGAATGCTTAAATTCGTACCTTGTCTAGTGGTCCATTTTGGTGTTTTTGCTACCTCAGTGAGATCATGTAAAAGGGATTAGACGAATTTTGAAGAGAACTCGATTTCGAAAATTTGACACTACTGCTTTCTTCGCTATGAAGACAGAGTATGAAGGTGCTCCAAGGTAAATGAGGGCTCTGGCAACGGTGTGCCAAGACGCGAAGATTAATCTACGGACCCTGTCGATCATAATCGGCGCTGGCGTCCCCGAAGCCGAAAGTGGAGCTGGGCCGCTGGGGTCCTGGGAGCATGTGAAAAGGATCATCATTTGTCAACGGGCCCGGACTGTCACGAGTGGCACCGGAGTCAACCCCCGGAACCCGGGACCCCGGCATAACCAGCACCCCGATTTGCATTCCTCTTCAGCCGCACTGAGCAAGAACAACGCATCTGCCCTCGGTTGCCTATAAGAGTTACGGGGTTTACGCTCAGAGATCCGGCTCCGGTCAGCGACCAAGACACAACAGTTGAACTAGTCACCGCCGCCGTTGCCGTAACCCTCAGGGATTTCCCCCGAGACGAATTGAGGACAGCGTTCGAAACTCACCTTACGGTTCCAGGAGCCGTGTGGCCCATCAAGCTCGATTTTTAGGGGCCATTGAAGACCTTTTAGGGGCAAAATTGGACGTATTTCTATCAAACAGAACTATGTGCATTAAGCCATGAGCCCTGGGACTCATAAGAATACATGCATAACAGGGCACACGTTATGACGAACATAGTTCCGTTTGACAGAAATACGTCGTATTGACTTTTTGCCTATACGTATATCACAGCGCATTTTGTGAGAAGTCTGACGCAAGATGTTTTAGTTACAGAACTAATGGCTGTAACTTGTGATTTTCGAAAAATCACCGAAAAGAAAAATTAGGATTTTTTTAAAATTTTTTTTGGAGAGGGCACTTAAAATTTTTTTTGGCGCAGAGCCTTCATTTTTTAGGCGCCATGACCGATTTCTTATGCGTATTTGGCGCGTTGGAGCCTGTAAGTTTCGAACACTGATGGAGGCCCTTTGCTGTATTGCTGTCCACGGGAAAAACGCCGTAACTCCCCCTTTACAATTGGGGATGAGCGGGGACATTGGGGACTTTTGGGGACCAGTAGACACCCTGTTAATCGTAGCAACTATTAAACTTATAGGGGGATGAAAAAAACCGTAACCAGGGTGTCTAGTAAAACAGGCTGGCCGAAAATCAGTACTTTTACAGTACTTTTTCAGTCCATTCCCAAGAAATTCAGTACATTCTCAGCGAGAAAATTCAGTACTTTTTCAGAACCTCCGATTGACGCAATTCGAAAAGTTGAAAAAATTTGAATTTCTCGCTGAGAATGTACTGAATGAAGTTGCGACAAAATTGAAAAAAAATCCGGACTTCTTCCGGAATTTCCGCATTTTTTCAGTACTTCCGGACCACCCTTAAAAAATCAGTACTATTTCCGGTTCCGGACTTTCCTAAAATTCCGGACTTGTCGACACCCTGGTAACCGATCCTCGGAGGACGGACAAGCAAGTTAATCTCGATCACTTTTCGATGAAGAGTGAACCTGGCAACGCGGGTTGCGTGGAGAATAGGTTACGTTTCCATTGTGTCGGCCGGGGAGCCGGGGCCGACGGACGAAATAGGAAAGTCCGGGAAAAAATGAGCTGTCACATTACACGCCGGGCTCTGCGGAACCTCCCTGTTGCCGCCGCCCGGGCCGAGGCAGGAAAAGAGGAGAGAAAACAGGGGAGGAGAAAAAAATAAGGAGAAAAAACGAAAAGGGTACACCACCTCTCCTTTCGCTCCTCCGGCCCAAGCTCGGTTCGACCGCCAGCGAGACAACGCTGCCATTTTCCCAAAGTTAATCCCAAAGTTGCACAAAAAAAAAAAAAAAAAAAAAAAAAAAAAAAAAAAAAAAAAAAAATATTCTGATTTAATATCCTGGATCTGGATGTAGATTTTACAATGAAAACCTGCTAATTTAAACACCCCATGATTGGATTATCATTCCACCATTGTAAAATGTACATTTGAAACATGTCGGACATATTTTTTAATTAATTGGTAAATCAGCAATCCTTTTTTTCCGCGCGTCTCTTGAAAAATTCACTTTCCAAGATGGTTCGTTTTCGAAGTGAGGGATTTAATCAGTTTTACGGGTTCCACACCGAAAAAAGAAGGATGCAGATTTAAAGGTCTGGATGTAAAAAAGTGTGCGAGAACTCACAAAACGCTGAATTAATTGCCACAGCAGTTATTTTTACATCTTGACATTGCTAAAGTAACTGCTGCAGCGGATAATTCAGCGTTTTGTGAGTTCTCGCACACTTTTTTCACATCCAGAATGTTAAATCTGCATCCTTTTTTTTTCGGTGAAGAACCCGTAAAACTGATTAAATCCCTCACTTTGAAAACAAACCATCTTGGAAAATGAAATTTTTCAAGAGACGCGCGGGAGAATGGATTGCTGATTTAACAATCACATTGTTGAAAAATATGTCCGACATGTTTCAAAAGTACATATTACAATGGTGGAAAGATTTTCCAACCATGGTCTGTTTAAATTAGCAAGGTTTCATTGTAAAGTCTACATGCAAACATGCCGGACACTTCAAAATTGTTATATCAGCAATTTCATTTTTTTCCGTGCTATAAAAATTGCGTATCAACCAGAAAAAGAGTATTTCTACATTAAAAAAAGTGAACGTCGTGAAAACCCCGAAGTAAGTCGTTTCCGAACCACGGGATTCGACTTTGGACTTATTCGGAACCAACTTAGTCAACAACTTTCACGTATTTTCACATGTAGCTGAATTTATCATTGGCTTTTAGAAAGATGCAACTATTCGACCTCCGCGGCCACGCTAGGAAGTATCTTTTCTCCTCGAAGGCGTTTCCTATGCGTTGACACTCTTTATCTAACGGATGAAGCAACCGCATTACTCGCTGATCTACTTGCTGCTACATGGTTCATGGAAAATTGTATAAGATGCAACTATTCGGCCTCCGCGGCCACGCTAGGAAGTATCTTTTCTGGTTGAAGGCGTTTTCTATGCGTTGAAACTCTTTATCTAACGAATGAAGCAACCGCATTACTCGCTAATCTACCTTAATGGGAAATTGTATGAGATGCAACTATTCGGCCTCTGCGGCGACGCTAGGAAGTATCTTCCACCACGAAGGCGTTTTTTATGTGTTGGCAGTTTAGTCAAAGAATTAACCGTCGAGACCATCCCATTTACGTGGTTAATCTCCCAAGGAAAGTTGAACTTTTCCAAACGATAGGGCAACCTCAGCGCCATAGTGACTCGCATGGTCTGAGTAGCAGCGCCACGAGGGGGTGTCGAAACCACTCGACATCCCCCCTGGAAAAATCTCCAGGAAAGAATGGGCCATCGTGATAATAGGATAGTGCTCGCATAGAAGGATATGGAGCGTCATCTTTGTAGAGTTCAACTACACGCCAAAAAGGTGTGCGTGACGCGTCGTTGCCAATTCTCAAAAATTCGCGAGACGGAGGACAAGAATCGCAAATCTCGCTGACTCTTTAAATTCGTCACATCTTTTAATCTCGATGTCGGCCTGTTCGTACACGCGTAGGTATGTCTTAATCCCTTTCGACGGATGTTTCCTGACGCAGTTAAATCCGCTTTCATTCAGAGTTCGTACGGTCCTAGACAAAGTAGACGTCAATAGACAAAAGTAAACGATCCACATCAGGCCCGCCACAAGGGGGGGGGGGATACTGGGTCCTTGGTACCGGGGCCCGGGCCCTGGCGGGGCCCGTGACGCAGGTGACAAACCACTACGAATTCATGTGTAACCCTTGTCTCGTAGGGAAAATTATCATCTGCCCCCTCAAAAAAAAATTTATAGATGTTTTGAATGCAACAATGCGAAAGTTTTTGGTGCTGAAAGTAAACAAAAAGGCGTAATTATTCTGCAGAAATTGATGGAAAATCTCCATCATAAGAGCTTCATAATGCGTCCAAATAGATTTAAAATTTCAAAAATTTCCCGGGGGAGGCCCCCCGGACCCCCCCCCCCCCTGTGCTACGGGCCCGAGCCAGAAAATTGATACCAGTCCCGAGATGGGATGTGGCGGGCCTGATCCACATTGAGAACTGTTCGGAACATTCCATCACCGCATAATATCGCCCCTCTGACATGCGGGCGTATCTCTATTTCAGAAGCGGATTCAGCAATTTGGCACCACCGGATTTCCTCGGTTTAAACCTATGCTAAATAATCGATTCATGTCGGAGCACCAGAGCACCTGGTCCCTCCAAGAGTCGATACATTTCCATGGGTTTAAATGGAGGAAAAACAATGTTGCCAATTTTCCGGCTCTATTTCCACATTGGCACCGTAAAACACGGAGTAATACGGAACACAGGGCTTACTTTGAAATGAAAGTATTTATGCTAAAAGGAACTATGTGCATACGGTTTGCGTGGAACATAATTCCTTTTAGCATAAACTATCCCAAATGGAGTCATGCTCCTGCGTCAGTGGAATGACGACGTGATACGTATTTTACATCAATGCCTCGAGGCTCATACGTCACTAGACGTTCATATCGTTGTTTTCCAGTCAAAAGAGCCTACTTCGGTACATTTTGGCATTTCTGACTGAAACGTTCCCCAATTTTTTATATGAAAAAACGCAGCGAAATCTTGGACGTAAATCTCATCATCACATAGAATTGTTTTCTCATTTTTCAACCTTTCAACCATTTAGTATTGCTGGATCATTCATAAAAAAGAACCAAAGTTGGACTAGCACGTCATGCTGCTAGGGCAATTTTGAATTGTCGTTCTCCACATACCTGGAAACACTACAGTCTATATACCTATACTGCCGTGCTAAGGAAGAACGCCATATGAACATTCGAGAGTTGCCAAATTTCCGTCGGTAAAATGTTTATTTCTAAGAAAAGATATGAATATTTTTTCCTTGAAATTTTCAGGAACATTATTTGAAATTACGAGGAAAATTATCTGAAAAATTGGAGGGAAAATATTCATAAGTTTACCGGGAAATTCGTGTTTTATCAAAGGAGATTTGACAACGCCTGAAGGTTCATACGGTGTTTTTCCTGGGCACGGCAGTATAGACTTCATTTTCCGATTATTATGAACCGAAATTTCTGACTCATCCAGAAAAACACTTACGTACATAGGGAAATACATGATACGTACGTTGTTTCTAAATTAAGCCAGAACTCGTAATTCCAAATGCAGTACAATTTGGCACCCCTGGATATAAGTGTGGGCGGGATGACGCTGACAACCGCGACGAGGGTGTAAATAGAAAAAAAAGGGCAGACGGATTCGAGAGATCGATCGTCGACTGTCGACCACGCTTCGATACTTTGCGTGGTAATTAGGATACGACTCCATCGAAAAGTGAAAAACTGCCTTTGCGCTCATGGACTGGAACCGTTGAATACGAGGGGTGAGCGAACGATAGACTTGAGGTCCAGCCAGTTGTCTGGAGGGGTGGTAGAGGGAGAGGGGCTTCGTTACCCCCTTTCCCACCTACCCACGTCCTACGCTCGTCTTCACGAAGGAAATACGCCTTTACGGTTTAATAATACGACTATTTTAATCAGTAACTGACGCTCGCCTAAATAGGATTCCCGCTAAACTGGGGAATGGGACGTGCGGGATTTAAGGGACCGTTCAAGTATTACGTAAGCTACTTGGGGGGAGGGGGGTCTGAGCTTCGTTTACGCGGTCTCGCGAGGAGGGATTGGGGCTTCCGTAAGCTTTAAAAAAAATTGTATTTTCAAAATGAAAACAGGGTGTCTACTAAAACGGGCTGGCCAAAAATCAGTACTTTTACAGTACTTTTTCAGTACTTTTTCAGTACATTCCCAAGAAATTCAGTACTTCCTCAACAGAAAATTTCAGTACTTTTTCAATACCTTCAATAGACGAAATTCGAAAAATTTCGAAGATTTGGATTTCCCGCTCAAATTGAGACAAAAATGAAAAAATTCCGGACTTTCTTGGAAAATTTCCGCACTTTTTCAGTATTTCCGGACCGCCCTTGAAAGATCAGTACTATTTCCGGATTTTCCGGAAATTCCGGACTTGTAAACATCCTGGAAAATATCTTTTTCCAGATATTTTTCAGGTTCCCTCTAAATTATTTTCTGAAAAATTGAAAATGGTGCGTAGTCCAGTCTGACGTAATTCAAAAAGGGGGTATGAGGCTGTTTAATACGTATCTTCGGAGGGGACGGAAGGGGGAGGAAATAAAAAAAGTCGGCCAAAATGCTTTAAATGATGCTTGAATGGCCCCTAATTATATGACGAGTGACGCAAAATTTCATGAAACTTAATTTTAAAAATGAACTTCCAAATTAAACATATACATTCCTTGAGATTTTAAGAAATGTTTTACAACTCATGCATTAGACTCTGTATTCCATGAAACACACAGGAATAGTATAATCTTTGGAAAATTGGAAGAAAAAAATGAACTTTTTCAAAATGATACGTTGGTGGAATAGCTCAACTAGAACTGGTGTAGAGGCAGCGATACATCCGATTTCTCACAAAAAACAGGGCGAAGGTGGAGCACAAGTGGAGAATTGTGCAAAAGCCGCAAATATACATGCTGACAAATCGCGATCGAACAATGAGGTTGCGCAATCAACACGGCGACGAGTTCCGAGAAAATTTCCCGTTCACTCATTTCATTTCACATGGACGCTCTATTTCCGGAAGCTCGGTAAACCCACATTTCCTGTTGACTTTTCTTCAGCTCTGGCTTTTCACTCAGAGTAAAACATTGATTTCTGACAGAGTAAGATACCCTAAAACTCTGGTGAAAATTTTAGCTTGACATACACACGGTTTTTGACGGTTGCTGCTTAGGAAGAACGCCGTATGAGCCATCAGGCGTTGCCAAATTTCCTCCGAAAAATGAATAGTTTTCAAGTTTTGTGAATATTTTAACTCCGATTTTTAAGAGAATTTTTTCGTAATTTTATCCCGAAAGTCTGAAAAGGAACATACATAACTTTCTTCAAGAATACATGTTTTATTCGGGGAAATTTGGTAACTCTCGAATGTTCATACGGCGTTCTTCCTGAGCACGGCAGCATTACACTGAAAAAAAAAATCTCGGTGTATTTACGAAGGAAAGGGTAAAATTACCAAGAATTCAGGGTTCTATTTGATCCCTGTTTTTTCTTGGTAAAATTACCATTTATGGAATTGGTAATTTTATCGAGAAATCTCGGTAAAATTATTGAACTTTCTCGCTAATTCTTCTGGACCTTGGTGAAAACGCTGATATTTTTTATCGACTGTGGTAGAATTACCGAGATAAAATGGCAAAGTTACCGGGAATTGATTACCAATAAAAGTGGTATTCTTACCTGAAAAAACAGTAAAAATACCGGTTTTTAGGTAAGCATACCAGTCTGTCTTGGTTAAATGACCAAAAATTGGTAAAAAAGAAAGTGAGATGGTAAAGGTACCAACGGACCTTGATAAGAACGCCGAGAATTTTTTTTCAGTGTTACTCTCATCATTCCGGTCATCAGTCATGCGAAAGCGACAACCCCCCCCCCCCANAACTCCCACCCCCCTTTGCCCCCAGAGGTGAAAGACGAGTCCCTCGGCGCGAGGTTGGGTGTGCGAGGTGGACAGGGTGTCGCCTTGTTTAATTAGCGCGGGATTCAATTACGAGGAGTCATATCCAAATGGGAAGGAAAATGAGGTGCCAACGAGCCAAGCCCGGCCCCAGGCCACGATAACATCAGTCGTGACGCCCAAGATCCAGCAGGTGTTCCTTGACCCTCGCCGCCGAGGCAGCCAGTAGGCACATGCTCAACGTTTCCGACCGGGAAATTATGAATTTCGTTCTTTTTTATGGTGATTCGGTGTAGGAACGGTGCCGTTTGGCAGCGGGGATGGTGCCAAGCCGTCTGGGAAACGGGTGAGAGTCCAGCGGTTCGTTGGGCGGGGTTTCAACTTGAGAAACTACCGCACTGGAAAAAAAAACACACATTGGATCTAGAGTCCAGACTCTTAAAAACATCGACAAGAAAAAATACTCTTGATTCAATCAGATTTAAGCTGAATCAAGAACCCAGCCTCTTAATTTGAGCGGATTTTCTTTTGATTTAAGCTTAAATCTGGTTGAATCAAGAGTCATATTTCTTGTCAATGTCTTTAAGAGTATGGACTCTAGATCCAATGTGTTTTTTTTTCAGTGCGTGCTAAGGAAGAACGCCCTATGAATCTTCAGGCGTTGCCAAATTTCCTTCGATAAAACACGAATTTCCTGATAAACTTATGAATATTTTTCTTCCAATTTTTCAAATAATTGTTCTCGCAATTTCACCGAAAAGTCCTGAAAATTTTAAGGGAAAATATTCATAACTTTTCCAAGAAATGAACATTTTATCGATGAAAATTTGGCAACTCTCGAATGTTTATACGGCGTTCTTCCTTAGCACAGCAATATAGGGAGAATCAAGCGGAGAGTACGACATGCCGTTGATTACTACAGTGGATAATTCGATTCAAAGTTTATACAGTGTATAGTGTCTGAGACCGGACTATGAGATCTTCCGCGTAATATGATGAGGCTATCCGGTTTTACTTAACAGGCGAGCGATCGACGATTTTGATTGATATAATAAGGTGTAGACCAGTAGCTGGAGTGAAAATTACAGGACGCATGTTTCCGCGTGGAATTATGCCGTGAAACCTCAGTAGTTAGAAAGAAGTAGGTTGTACCCATGAATTAATCTCTCCTCCCCAGCCATCCCAGCCTCCTACCTCATTCTTACTCAGCAATCTTTTCGACATACATACTGCCGTACTAAAGAAAAACGCCCTAGAAGAATTCAAATTTTGCTAAGTTTTTTCTTAGAAAAAACATATTTTCGAAGAGAGTAATGAATATTTGCCATGAGACTTTCAGACACTTAAGATCAAATTAGGGGAAAAAATATCTTTAAAATCGGAGGAGAAATATTCACAAATTTCCTCGTGCACACTTTCCTCACTGGCTTTCCTCCATTTAAACCTGTGTTAAAATAATGGTCGATTATTGTCGGAAAACCTGGCCCCTCTAAGAATCGATACATTTCCATAGGTTCAAATGGTGAAAAAACGATGTTGCCGATTTGCTGGATCGGCCAAGGGGTATTCCGGACCTTTAGACTCGGTGTTCTTCGAAAATAGATCCCGTTTCAACGGTAAAAAATATCATTTGCAGGCGACTTAGCGACACCTCCCGATTGAAGCGAATACGCGTACTCGAGACGTCCCGTGGAATTGAATGCCAATAAGTCGATTTCCTCCTCGAGAGCTCCGCCGAATAATTGCGGGCCAGGGCGGAGACACGTCGAGGGGACGGAGGGTGGAGATCGTGAGACAGTGGAGGTCGTCTCAAGGGTCTCCGTCCTCGATGTTTGTTTAGCTGATGGTCGCCGCGCCGCCGTCTCGACCTCCCGGCATCCCTTCCAATTCGCCTTTTTTGCAATCCCTTCGACCGGCAGCGCACCAGTTGCTGTCCCTGACTCAGACTCCTTGCGCCGGTTTGCCTACTGGTTCTGACGGATTGTAATGCCGTGGTAAAAGCAAACGCCCCTGAACGAAAGCAAAGCTGGAGTCCTAGACAAAACTAAAGCCCTAGACAAAGCTAGAGCCCTAGAAAAAGCTGTAGACAAAGAAGACAAAAGGGATATGGAGGGATTCTACTGGTGGAAGCGAGTGCGGTTGCTATGGTCAAGAGAAGTACACTGGAAAAAAAACACATTGGATCTAGAGTCCAGACTCTTGAAAACATTGACAAGAAAAAGGACTCTTGATTCAATCAGATTTAAGCTTAAATCAAAAGGAAATCCGCTCAAATTAAGAGGCTTGGTTCATGATTTAAGCCTAAATCAAGAGTATTTTTTCTTGTCGATGTTTTCAAGAGTCTGGACTCTAGATCCAATGTGTTTTTTTTTTCCAGTGTAGAAAATAGACTAACAGACGACAACCCACGAGGGACCCTATAGTTAGTCCACCATTTTCTCCCTAACTCTATAGGAACTCAACCATTTCAACCGATGGGATCGTTCCGTACTTCCCATATCTTCTTTGCCCATCAATTTAAAATTTCAGCCCACAGTTCTCTTTAGCTATAGCTTTATCCATCGACTTCAACGGTGAGCTCACTGATCTAATATCGTACGCTACCGGCTTGATGTAATCAGCCAAAATTACAGTCCGAAGCGCCAGATAGCAAGTCTAGGGTAGACAGCTTGGCCGAATCCGCACAGACAACGCCCACACGACCGTTTTTTTATCGCCACAGATTTGACCGACTCCTCGTCGGGACGCGCGATTCTAGAGGGGGAGAGTCTGGAGCGACGAGGGGGAGGGGGTGGCGGGAGCGAAGGGGGTGAACCTCCAGACACGCTTCCGTCCCCTCCCTTCGCGCAACAGCCTCCCCCCCCCCGCCGACTCATTTGCCTTGTCTCCGCCTGGTTTTTCCGTTGAATAATGATAGTAATAATAACCCAAAAAAAAGGTTCCTGCGTCATCGTGAACGGACTGGATCGAGGAATGATAAATATTTGCTCGCTCGAGATGGGAGCGAATCCCGGAATCGAGTCAAAGTCGCGACTCGCGAGTTCCATGATCGACCGTCGCACATCGGGTCGAGTCAATCAGAGTGGTCGGACATGAAATTTTTGATAAAAACGGCGAATTTTGATGTTTATTTCGTCACATTTTAAAGTTCCAGTGGTGCTACCAAGGGAAAATTTCACGAAGAAACCAATGGGACCACTTTTAGAACCTCAAAGTTTTGTATAAACGGAGTTATAAGCGTTTAAAGTTTCCAAATTTTGTCCCACCTCTCCTATTGACTCGGTCCACTGTGCGTCGCTGTGCTGACAAAAGAGCGTAACTACACATAAGAATGAGCCCGGGAGAGCATTAATTGAGTCTTATGCTGTCGTGCTAAGGAGGAACGCCGTATGAACATTCGAGAGTTCCCAAATTTACTTCGATAAACTTTTAATTTTTTGGGAAAGTTACGAACGTTTTTCCTTTAATTTTTCAGATTTTTTAGGTGAAATTGCGAGCAAAATTATTTGAAAAATCGGGAGGAAAATATTCATAAGTTTACCAGAAAATTCGCTTTTTATGGAAGGACATTTGGCAAAGTCTGAAGGTTCATACGGCGGTTCTTCTTAGCAAGGCAGTATGAATGGCAGGGTTCATCGCGAAATTTTAATTGTTCTTGAAACTTAAAAGTTCGATAAACTGTTAATTTCCTCATCCAAAAGCAACGTGCTAAAAAAGCTTCCAGCGCAGAGAAAACGCGCTCCACAAAAGCTCTTAAATGATAAAACCGAAAAAATTTAGAAATGCTTATAGTATTTTACTGGAAAACTGTACAGTCGCCAGAAAAACTCCGTCGAGGAAATGAGCCTGCTACCGTTAAAAAGAAAACAAGGAATTGTGTCGGACTGAACAGGAGTACAAAAGTACAAGTGCACCGCTGCTTTACTAGGCATGAAATATCTAAGAACTGAATAATTTAAAGAGGGTTATTCAAAATCGGCGATTTTACCCTACGCTTGGATTTTGCCCGGAGTTGGATATGTTGTTCCCTATCACAAGACACGCCTTATTCCGGCATTGGCAAGTTCACCCGAAATTTTTCCCGCGCGCTACAGCGTTGCCAAGTTGAAAACAGGCAAATTCCGTAAGTGGCATTAAAATTGAGCTATGAAGTTGCGGTTTTAACGAAAATTCTCTAAAAATTACGCACTTTTAGGAAATGACCATGTTTTTAATGTCGCATTAATTTTAACATGCATTATTGCCAAATTTCCGATTTTTAAATTCGACAAATGTTACATATCCGCAAATACCCAAAAAAGCTATCTTCAAATTTGAATAAAAAATTGTCTAATCGATAGTTCGTTCGATTCCGCATCCATCGATATATTATAGCTCGCTGGGAAACTTTTGGTTCGCGAGATATCATCATTTTTGTGAACAGCTTTATGGAGCGACGACGCTTTTTGAGTCCGGGCGGATAGAAATTTTAGCCTCCAAAAACACCGGGTAGCATTAATTCCATGGTTTCCTATGTAATTTTTGGCGCTGAATCCGAATTTGACCATTTCATAAAAAAATTGTCACCAAGATGTTGCCAAATTTGGCAAAAATTGCTTAAAATCGGCCTTTTTGGCGGATTATAGCCTGTGACTTGCCAGGAGTTGATCAGACGACAAAATTGGTTATTTCCACAGTTTAAACTCGTTAAACTATCTACAAGCTGGGTCAAGTTCTTTCTGCTCACGGTAAAATTAAACGCGCGACAAGCAGCAAACTGAAAAAAAGACACCAAAATTGGCGCTTTTTGCGGTTTTTGTCGTAAGTTTCTTGTTTTCCGATTAAGAGAATGTTTCTTAGGAAAATCTGAATTACGCCGAGTGTAACGACAAACTATTGTATTGTTACATATATAGATAAAGAGCCGCTTTAACAGCGGTCTCTCGGGCCCCGCGACGCCTAACCGCCATAGTCCCTTGTCCACCCACAGGTCCTCAGTAATTTGAAGCGCCCTTGTTCCTTTTTAAGCCCCTTATTGTCCTTTCCTGGGCGTCTTCTTGAGTTTGGTGTCGTTACTTTTTTCTATTAAACTCCATTATCTCAGAATTATAAAATAAAACTGTATACTAAATATAGGGTAATGAATAATAACGGTCAAATACCGCCAAAATTCAACGATTGTACGTAATTTTGGCAATATTGCAATGCGTCTGGTCTTGTTTTAATGAAGTCAGTCTGAGGAGTACATTTTATTCATTCATTTTTAGCAGAAAATTTTCCATTATTGTTTCAAAATGTGGTTTATTGACACGATTCGATAAAACTCACTATTTTATGAGTTTTTCCTCTCTAAACTAAATACCCTAGTTATTAGTATATATCTAAGTTGAAAATTAAATTATTCTACAGAAGTGTATTATTTTGCAAGAGAGAAACATTTATAAAATTTAAAAATAAGAGGTGAACAAAGAATATAGGACAATAATATCGACAAAACCAGCTAAAATTAAAGTATTTTGTTTAAGCTTGGCAACATTGGAATATGTTCGATTTTATTTTATTGTTCAATTTTATTAAATTCTGCTCAAGTTGTTCATTAGTATAGTCAAGAAACATTCTCTTAATCGGAAAACAAGAAACTTACGACAAAAACCGCAAAAAGCGCCAATTTTGGTGTCTTTTTTTCAGTTCAGTCGCGCGTTTAATTTTACCGTGAGCAGAAAGAACTTGACCCAGCTTGTAGATAGTTTAACGAGTTTAAACTGTGGAAATAACCAATTTTGTCGTCTGATCAACTCCTGGCAAGTCACAGGCTATAATCCGCCAAAAAGGCCGATTTTAAGCAATTTTTGCCAAATTTGGCAACATCTTGGTGACAATTTTTTTATGAAATGGTCAAATTCGGATTCAGCGCCAAAAATTACATAGGAAACCATGGAATTAATGCTACCCGGTGTTTTTGGAGGCTAAAATTTCTATCCGCCCGGACTCAAAAAGCGTCGTCGCTCCATAAAGCTGTTCACAAAAATGATGATATCTCGCGAACCAAAAGTTTCCCAGCGAGCTATAATATATCGATGGATGCGGAATCGAACGAACTATCGATTAGACAATTTTTTATTCAAATTTGAAGATAGCTTTTTTGGGTATTTGCGGATATGTAACATTTGTCGAATTTAAAAATCGGAAATTTGGCAATAATGCATGTTAAAATTAATGCGACATTAAAAACATGGTCATTTCCTAAAAGTGCGTAATTTTTAGAGAATTTTCGTTAAAACCGCAACTTCATAGCTCAATTTTAATGCCACTTACGGAATTTGCCTGTTTTCAACTTGGCAACGCTGTAGCGCGCGGGAAAAATTTCGGGTGAACTTGCCAATGCCGGAATAAGGCGTGTCTTGTGATAGGGAACAACATATCCAACTCCGGGCAAAATCCAAGCGTAGGGTAAAATCGCCGATTTTGAATAACCCTCTTTGTCTGGCATTCAGTGATTGTTACGAGAAAGGTGTGCAGAAAAAGAAGAACAAAAACTAAAGGGACTAAAGGAATAAAAATAATTTTGTAGAAAGAAGTTCGTAAAAAGAGCACGATCCCTTTCCAAGGAGAAGGAAAGAAGTTGCAATGGGAAGTTGCATTCACAAACAGGGTATCTGAAGTTGAGACCGTTCAACTTAGTTGAGTGCCCCGCACTTAACTTGCCACTTGACTTGGATGCTCTTCAAAAAGTAAGGTATCCGGTCCAGGCAACTTCTACGTGTGCGGTGCGAGTGCCCCTAGTGAATTTCGTGCACTTCAGATCAGAAGACATTCACAGGGTTGCGAAAAGTTTCTAGACAGAAGTTTCGAACTTGTTACGTGAAGAAATTGACAATTGGAGTAAGTTCCATCAATAAATTACTTACTAATAAGTTGTGGACGGAGCGCTCCACAGTTTTCACAAGGGACTGATATTCATGGATAAGCTAAATTATTGCATGCGGAATTGTTGAGGAGATAGTAAAGCTGAGAAATATCAGAAGGAATTGTTGGCAGTTCTGCCGTGCTAAGGAAGAACGCCGTATGAACCTTCAGGCGTTGCCAAATTTCCTTTGATACATCACAAATTTTTGGGAATATTTATTGCCATTTCTCTCTCGATTTTTCAGGGAATTTCCTTCGTAATTTGATCTTAAATGTCTGAAAATTTCAAGGAAAAATATATATAACTTTTCTCAAAAATCAACATTTTATCGGAGGCAATTTGGCGACTCTCGAATGTTCATACGGCGTTCTTCTTTAGTTCGGCAGAGTTGTTGTCATGTTCTATTGGCAGAGAAATGCGCTAAATACGGAAAATCCTCCATGTGCAAATTTTAATTGTACTAAGTACTGTCGTCGAGAGTCGAAAATACTAGTTCGTCTCGGACGAGGACCGGCTTGTAAACCTTCACATACTGCCGTGCTAGGGAAAAACGCCGTATGAACATTCGAGAGTTGCCAAATTTCCATCGATAAAATGTTCATTTCTTGGGAAAGTTATGAATATTTTCCCTTGAAATTTTTAGGGCTTTTCGGTGAAATTGCGAACAAAATTATATGAAAAATTGGAGGGAAAATATTTATGAGTTTACCAGGAAATTCGTGTTTTATCAGAGGAAATTTGGCTTGGCAACGCCTGAAGGTTCATACGGCGTTTATCCTTAGCTCGGCAGCAAAGGACGCGTGACTTGACAATACCTCTTGAGCTTTTTGATTCCTCGTTTCTATGGTGACGATGATTTCCGAGACTCCGATATTTTTGATGAGATGGACGCTAAGTATATGTGCATTTCAAAGAAATAAAAAACGGAAGGGGAAGGGGAGTAGTAGTAGTAAAATAATTTTATTTTAAAGCGGTGCTTTAGCATCTAAGGCCATTTACACCTCTAAAGAGGGCAGTAACAATAATAAATTTACATGGAAATATCAGTAAAAATACAAAAGGGTTGAGGGGAAAGGTTAAATTTTGAGATTAGTGGAGCGCATAAATTCAAAAAGTTTCACAGGATGAGTATTCAGAAGTAAATTTTTAAGAGAGGGTAAGGGGTAGGGAAAAAAACGTTTTCGGATATCTTTATAAAGTGGGCAACTTATAAGAACGTGATCTACCGTTAAGGGGGAATTTGGACAAGAAGTGCAAGCAGGACGGTTTGATTGGGTCATCAAAAAGCTATGGGAAAAATTTGTGTGACCAATTCTCAGTCTAGTGGGGAAGGGGAGAGAGAACAGAAAATTCAAGGAAATGAAAAGACCGGCAGCCAGCTGGAATGAATAAATGTCAGGAGAAAAACTTTATCACGAAAAAATTTCGATAGCCGGTATAAATGTTCCAAAAGTATCCGCGTGATTTTTGGAAGACAGAACCATCACTTTCGTGTTTTGCAACAAGGGTAAACCTTGCTATTCAAGGAAATCGTTCAGTTTGTTTGAATTAGATTGGCGGAATTTTAAAGAAAACGTTGATAGTTAGTGTACCTGTACAGCTCTCCTCGAAATACCGTACAGCAGAGCACGGAAGAAATAAAAACGTAGCGTTCTTTTTAAAATGATCAGAGAATGTTCCGAGCTCGTACAACTTTTCTAGTCGTTTGTACGATGTCATTTCTCGTGGTGGGTAACAATTATTTTGACTCCTCAGTAAATAACAATACTGGCTGCACATTTACTGGATCAAAAACGTTACTTGTAATTGGATGGAGTTAAACAGAAAGGAACCAAGCCACATCGGGATCGAACCGAGAAAAACAGGCTTAAAGTTTAGCTCCTGCATAAGACTCAATGTAAAAGTTAAACTTCAAGTTCAATTTCTGCAAAATTTGCTCCAACAAAAACTTTGAATTTTTGGCGATAGATAGTAGAGCAGTGGTTGAGTTCAAAACCACTCAAAACTCAATTTTTTCCAAAATGTGGGTTGGTTCCCTTCTGCTTAACTCAGTCCAATTATGACTAGAAAAGGTGGGTAGGTAGGACCTAGAATTCACTATGAGCATTGTGAAATCAACGTTTCTTTTTCTCTCTGTGAAAAGCAACTATTCCATTCATAAACTATGGAAGCCGAAATGTCAATGTTTGAACAGAGCGTCGTTTAATTTGCAAATAAGACGCAAAGAAAGGCGACGACCTCTGTTCTACTTTCGAACTTTCGCGACACGGCCAAAATTATTGAAGTTCGCGAGTAACTACCTGGGCAAGAGATGCCTGCCGTGCTAAGGGAAAAACGCCATATGAATCTTCAGACGTTGCTAAACGTCCCACGACAAAATATTAATTTTTGAAGAAAGTTATGCTTAGTTTTCCTTGAAATGCTCAGATATTCTTGATTAAAGTGCGAACAAAATTGTCTGAAAAATTGGACAAATAAAATCCGGAATTTACGTAGTGAATTCGTTTTTTATCGAGGGAAATGCGGCAACGTCTGAAGACTCATACGGCGCGGCGTTCTTTCACGGCATAGGAGCTCAGAATTTTTGCGACAACACCGGCACCGCACGGTGGAATGAACCATCGAGAGAAGGCGGACAAGGATTTCTTAACTAAAGTATTGAAAATTTGGATGATTTTGCAGTTACAATGTTAATTTCAGAGGGTGATTCAGAAATAAAATTCCGTGAGAAAACTAATAGAACTACTTTTCAATTTCTTAATTTTGTATTGACGAGTGTGCAGGCCCGCCACATCCCATCTCGGGTCCTGGTACCAGATTTCTGGCCCGGGCCCCTAGCACAGAGGGGGGTCCGGGGGGCCTCCCCCGGGAAATTTTTGAAATTTTAAATCTATTTGGACGCATTTTGAAGCTCTTATGATGGAGATTTTCCATCAATTTCTGCAGAATAATGACGCTTTTTTTTTACTTTCAGCACCAAATACTTTCGAACTGTTGCATTCAAAACATCTATAAAAATTTTTTTGAGGGGGCAGATGATAATTTTCAATTCTATGGGGAGCCGGGCCCCCTGGACTCCCCTTTTGTACGTCTATGGCAAGGGAGTTGAGCCATTGAAGTCGAGAATGCCCGGACAGGGGCCTCTTAGCATCCGAGAACAGAAGAAAATGAAACGCAGTTACTCAAAATATCATTCTACATATACTCAAAATCTTGAAAATAGATAGAATCTCTAAAAAAGTAAGACAAATTTTATATTGCCCTAGCGTGTATTTGAAACTTCATTCATCTTTTGCGGAATTTTTAGGGCCATTTTTTCACTTTTCCTTACGAGACAAGGATTACACATGAATTCGTAGGGGATTGTCACCTGCGTCAGGGGCCCCTCCAGGGCCCGGGCCCCGGTACCGAGGACCCAGTATCCCCCCCCTTGTGGCGGGCCTGCGAGTGTGAGAGCGTTTGAAATTTTCACATCATGTCCAAATCCGCCATTCGACTCGCTCTACTGAGCGCCGTTGCGTGAATCGACTGCAACTTACGTAACTGCTATGAGTACATGAAATTAAAGTACCTGTTAAGGCGCCAAGACGAAAAGTTCAAGGCTAAGCCGGATAAAATCTGCTTTTTTTGGCTGTTGTAAGTTCATCGAATTTCGCCACAACGGTTAGGTACGAGAAAACGGCGAAAATAAAACTCGTCTTTATCTCCTGACAATGCGCAGCAAAAAAGAAATTGTGGGGGGCCACCGCCACCGGGCCAACGGGGGGGGGGGGGGATTTTACCCCTCGCGAGGATTAACTGCCAACTGCCACTCTGCCGTACTAGGGGAGGACCCCGTGTGAGCCTTCCAACGTTACCATATTTCCAAGATTTTTCATCAGATTTTTCAGAAAATTGTATTCCTAATTTAATCTGAAGTATCTGAAGATCAAAATTTAAAATACGCTTGAAATTCTTTAAAATTCTAGAATACATACAAAATTTCTGTGACACATTCTCTTCTGTTTACTATTTCTAGTAGGAGCGGTAAAAGCACTGGCGAGTCAGTTAAACAAGACCAAGGATTCTGATACCACTATTCGAACTCTCAAGCGCGCATATTGCCTACCCTCTCAAATGAAGGAAAACTGAATGCGGGAGGCTGCACCGCAAATAAAATTTCCCTTGGAAATATTGATGGCTTTCATTCTGCGTAAGTAAGAACTGTAAAGAATTAGAGTCACTATCATCAGATTGTAGAATACTTCAAATACGTTTTCTTTCACTGCCTCCGTATTTAAACTTTCTTCCTTCACATAGAGTGAGCTCCATTTACATTACGAAAAGTGTAAAGTACATCGGTTCACCATTTGATTCATGTTTTTCCTTTAAATTTCACACTCGAACTGCAAGTTTGCATTTATTTTAAGTTACGTACACTTTCTCAATTTGCGGTTCAGGCGAGTGAACTAAGAATGCTTAAGTACAGTTTGCATTTCGATAAAAATTAGAGCCTACTTTTGACACCATAGATAACGGAACGCTCTTCCAACACAAAATATTTAGATGCACTAAAAATATAAATCAGGCCCTGCGTCAAGCGAGCTGATTATCGAGATGAATGGACAAAGTGATAGACAAAGGCGTCCAGCAAGCTGATTATCGAAATTAATGGACAAAGTGATAGACAAAGGTAAATGGAGTGATCCAATGGGTCCGAACGTGTAGCTGTAATAGACTAGGGGGAAAATGATTAACTGATTAAGGAGTCACTCCTGGAATATCATTAATCCATTACTTACCTCCTTCGTCCATTGCAACTACCAGCTTGCACCAATCGGATCCCTCCATAATTCCTGTCTTCTATGTCCAACGCTTTGTCTAAACATTTCGATGATGACACCCGAGGTCGTTGGCGATTGCTGAGCGATCAACTGATTAGGCGTTGCGCAAGGAAGCAGCATGCAGGATGCCATACTGCCGCGGTAAGGAAGAACGCCGTATGAACATTTGAGAGTTGCCAAATTTCCCTCGATAAAATGTTTATTTTTGTGACAAGCTATGAATATTTTTCATTGAAACTTTCAGGAACTTTAGGTGAGATTGCGAACAAAATTATATGAAAAATTGGAAGAAAAATATTCATATGTTCACCAGGAAATTCGTGTTTTATCAAAGGATATTTGGACCACATTTTGCAATTTGAAACTATAAATTCCGGCGTATGTGCCATTAGTTTCCCCATGCACATTAGTGTTTTTTCAGATGAGTTAGAATTTATAGCTCCAAATTGCAAAATGCAGTCCATTTGGCAACGCCTGAAGGCTCATACGGCGTTTTTCCTTAGCACAGCGCCATGGCGCTAATCCCCGATTTCGCAAAGCGTGCCATTCCGATAAGGATAAAAACTACTCACCGATGACTGTTCGCCGACGAGGTTGCAATGGCGTGTTCGGGGCCTGCGTGTCACACCTCCGCTGAGTTCGGGGGCCGGCGGCACTAAGTAATTAGAATTCCCCGGAAAAAACCGGAGTCGTGCACCGGAAAAAACGGAGTCGTGCACCGGACCGACATCCGAAACACTCACTCACACGACGGCACTGAAAACACGGACGGAAAGGCCACCCGAAAAGCTGCCCTTTCTTCAGACACCCAGAATTTCATCGGTCTGCGGCTAAAATGCCACCTCTTTTCAAATAACACCTCCGTTGCGTAAATATTTCACCTTAATTATTATGGAACTAAGCGTGACTGTGGACACCTTTCACCGAAATAGGCCTTACTCCGTCGTCACCTAATTCCCTCTCATTGCTTATTTTATGGAACTAGGAACTAACTTTCGGAATTTCCTTCAAGGGAGAACCAACTCATACGATTCTTCTTCATTTCCTGTTTTCAAAAATGGACCGCGAGATGAAATCGGGCAACGCACAGCGCAGACAGGCTCATTCTAGTTGGCGAAAAACGAGAACACAAATTCCGACCGAGAGGTACGTTTCAAATCGTTCTCTCCTCTGTATGACTCATGCAAAACCTTTCGTGCAAATTTTTAAAAGAATATTCAGGAAAAGGATTCGGAGATATCACGTGATGCAATTACGAGCATTACCGATGTCATCCTTCGGAAAAGTAGGGTACATCAGGAAATCCGCAACATCGCGAACCAAGAATCGTGGTTTCGTCCTGAATTGGAAAATGGGAAATTCCGGTATGCTGATCGATATTTTCAGGGACCGGTATTTTCATAGGAGACCGGTTTGTCACCTGAACACGGCTAAAAAATGAACTAAATAGGGGCCGGTATAAGCACTGGTGGGCCGGCATTCTTGGGTAATGCACTTTTTTTGGTTTTTAGGGGTGGATTACCGGGATGTATCCTATTGGCCGGTTGACATTTGAGGCGATTTTAGACCGGTTTTTTCTGTCTGTAGGTATGATGAGAATCAACTAAAGTGTGCAGATTTGAGCTTTTGCCGGTGTTTCCGATCACTTTTTCGGCATCATTCCGTAATAGTTTTTATCTTACGGGAACGGATGGGAACAAAAAAACTGGTAGCCGGTCGATATTTTAAACCGGGGTTTCCTCCTCCACGTGGCCCCAAAAAAAAGAAGAAAAAGAAGGAAAAACACAAAAAAAGCCGGTCTAGACACTGACGAGCCGGTGTTTTCCGACGTCTGTCCGCTCCTAACAATGGATATGCACTTTTCGACGGTGATGGCTGTAAACTTGAACTGGAGGTTAAAACTGACACAACGGGGGTTGAGTTCGAGGCCGATGGAATCCCGGGGTGAGAAAAGGGGTTTTCCGGGGAGCTATGACTGTGGGAGCGCGGGCGCGACTGTGACGAACTTGCGTGCGGGGCCTGCGACGCGAGAATGGCTGGCCCGGCGACGGGGGCCTCGGACTGGAGGCGGCGGAGTCTGTCCTGCTCGCACGGCGCGTCTCTCTCGGTTGTCTGTGTCTGGGTCTCCCCACTCGATTTCCCCTACTGTCTGGGTCCTTCACCCCACGAGACCAGTCCGTCTGCGCCTCGCCGCCCGACGTCGCATTGGCGAGCCCAGCCATTCCAACCTGCCCCTAGTCCCGGCCCGGCCCGCACCCGCCGATTCGCGCATGGCCCGCGAGTTTGAGCCCGAAATCCCGCTTGCCGGTCCAACGAGGATTTTTCCGGTGCTGCCGTTTGATTTTGTCTGAAGATACCGGAATAATGCTGTTTTCCGGAAACATATTCCGATTTTCCAAAGTTCCGAGAAAAATTCCCTAAAATTGATCAAAAAGTCCCTAAAATTGATGAAAAAGTCCCAAAATTTGATCAAGTCAAATGATCAAACTGGCGTTAAACCGCAAATTTCGAGGAAATTCCGGAATTAAATAAAAATTCCGGGGATCTCGCGCATGGCCAGCGAGTTTTCGCCCAAAATCCCACTTGCCAGTCTAACGAGGATTTTTCAACGCTACCTTTTTATTTTAACAAAAGATCCCGAAATAATTCTGATTTTTAAAAAATTCCGGGGGATAATTCCGAAATACGCCCGAATTAAGTAAATCGAAGATCGTCAACTTTGATCAAAAAGTCCCTAAATTTGGTCAAATAAATGGTCAAACTGGCGAAAAAGCAGTTCCGGAATTTTATTTGATCATAAGATTCCGAGATAATTCCGATTTCCCAAAGTTCCGAGAAAAATTCCGAAATACGCTCGGGATAGTTTCGAGGATCGTCGAATTAGATCAAAAAGTCCTTACATTTGCTCATTTATATGATCAAACTGGCGAAAAACCGCAAATTTTGAGTAATTCCAGAAATAGCTGAAAATTCCGGGGATTTCACGCATGGCCCGCGAGTTTTCGCCCAAAATCCTGCCGTTCTAAGGAAAAACGCCGTATGAAGCTTCAGACGTTGCCAAATTTCCTTTCAAAACGCGAATTTCCCGGTAAATTTATGAATATTTTCCTCCCTAATTTTCAGATAATTTAGTTCACAATTTTAACAAAAGATTCTGAAAATTTAAAGGAAAAATATTCATAAGTTTCCTCATAATTGAACATTTTATCGAAGGAAATTTGGCAACTCTCGAATGTTCATACGGCGTTCTTTCTTATCGATCCTTTTCCATAGGTTTAAATGGCATAGTAATCGATATATCGCAAAGCACGCCACGCCACTGATTACGACGGCTCCAATCCACAAACACTCGCGTTTTTTAAGGCGAGCGAATGCAGCGAGCAACTGTTACAGCTTCCAGGCCGCTCACATTGCCTATCGAGATATTGAAGGCGATCTGATCGGAACGAGTGAGAAACAATGTGAAATCATGATCGAATGGATTTTAGCAGAATGTGATCAAGTTTCATGGAAAAAAGGCTCCGTTTCTTGTAGAATATCTGTTTTATTCCTGATGAAGAAAATATTTCGTTCCAAAATTGTAATTGTGGCCGGATCCGTAGAAGGTACCTTTTACGTACCGAAAAAAAAAAATTCCCTAAATTTTTGTAAAAGCTGAAAACATATTTTTCTACAATATGATAATGCTTGTCTTGGAGCTTGAGGGCTCACGCTTCCCTCATTCTTTGAGTTTTCAGGGTAGAATTTCGACTGAAATTTACGGATTTCCTCCTCTCATGCACTTGCAAAAAGTTTAAAAAAAGTGTCCCTCGAAAGCAGGGTCGGACTGGCTCACATCTGAGGGCGTAGACCCTTGGCTGGTTAAAGGGGCGTAACGTTCCTGATCCCTTTCGTGGAGAGGGGCTCAGAAAATTTTGGCAAAGCAGCACAAGCTTACGCTATTTTCAGGTTCAAAGTTTATTAATCGTACAGAGTAAAAATTGTAAGATTGAATGTATTGAAGTGACCGACATACTTCTGAAATTAAAGAAAACAAACAAAATTAAAGCCACTGGACGCATCCAAGAACCATTATTTCCACACGAACCGTGTCAGTGCTGCGGTTTACACGAGCTTAAGACGTGGGTCTAAAAATCCATCCTAAGAAAGAATCAGGCAAGAACCTGTAATAAGAAGAAAGAACGAGTATCAACACAGCCGACGACAAGAAAGACGAATTCGGGCCTCTTTTTTAACTTTTCTCCCGAATCTGAGCGACACCTCATTGGCAGCATACAGCATTGAGAACTTACGCTTCGCGTCATCGCGCCTTCAATTTTTCAGATGCAGCACGGACGTCCATCAAGTACGAATAGTTGTATCTCTGCGCCGTCGTTAACGCGCATCCTTTCCCTCATTTTGTTTCCATATTGTGTTTGTTTGCGTTCGTCTTATTCGTAATGGTGCCCCAAGCACTACGTGAATAACACAGCCGAAGGTAGGAGAGATGTGTTCGGGCCTCTTTTTTTAACGTTTCTCCCGAATCTGAGCGACACCTTATTGGCAGCATATAGCAGAGCATTGAGAACTCACGCTTCGCGTCATCGCGCCTACAATTTTTCAGATGCAACACGGACGTCCATCAAGTACGAATAGTTGTATCTCTGCGCCGTCGTTAACGCGCATCCTTTCCCTCCCTCTATTTCCATGTTGTGTTCGTTCCCGTTTGTCTTATTTGTAATGTTGCTTTAAACTAGAGCAGAGCATTGCGACTTCACGACTCACGCCATCGCGTCTTACATTTTTCATATGCAATGTGGACATCCATCTTGCGAGAATAGTTGTATCGCGTTTACACTTTAGATGACTCTTACTTTTGAATTTCAAAATAAATTAAGGTTAAGTTTGCCCGAGATATATGCTATAATATGTCCAAATCAATAGTCATTTTGAAAAGGAAGAAATATGTTTAAAGGTCTCTCATGAGGTCTATAAGGTGTGCGTATGTCTAAAAATCGTACCGGCTATCGTTTCTACGGGAGTTACTCATAGAGAATGAAGGAGGGGGATAATAAAGCACCTGTATGTCAACAAAAAGGTGACAATTTCACAGAAAAGTGTTTACGCTTCAGAAAGTAGCTCTTGGACCTCTGTTCACCTTTATGCGTAAAAGCATCTCTCTTCACTCCTAACTCTTTCTTCTTCCGTTCATTTAAGAAATTTTCCGCATATATTCTCGGTCGTAATTTTTTTTCTCTTCTTATTTTGCAATCTATCAGAGGGGCGCGTTTTTGGCGCGCCAAGGGGGCGTATCCGCCAATGGCAGATTGGCCTTAAGGCCAGTCCGAGCCTGCTCGGGAGCTAAGAACCTTATTCACAAACCTGTTACATTTTCGGGAACTGTCCGATGAAAATAGCCTCTAGACATAACCTTTACTCGAGGTGATTGCTGGAATTGATAGGCAAATGGAGGGTTATGGAGGTATCCTATTGATGGAGGCGGATGGGTGCTATGGCCAAAGGAATTAGGTAATAGACTAACTAACGGCAACCTACGAGAGACCCTGTAGTTAGTCCATCATTTTCTCCCTTAGTTTATAGGAACGAACCATTTCAACCAAAAAGATCGCTCCATGCTCCGTATGTCTTCTTTGTCCATCACTTAGTCTATCAATTTCAACGACAAAAAAAGTGATGCTGATTTAACATTCTGGGTGTTAAAAAGGGTGCAAGAACTCACAAGACGCTGAATCAACCATCACGTCAGTTAGTTTTATATCTTGACAATGCTAATAATAAAGTTTCTGCTGTAGTGGTTAATTCAGCGATTTGTGAGTTCGCGCATGCACACTTTGTTACATCCAGATTGTGAAATCAGCATCACTTTTTTTCGGTGAACAATAGGTCCGTTTTTTTAGTGTACTGTCCGAAGGAAATACACTATTTTTAGAGAAATCGTTTAAAAATCATGAGCTCATCATTAAGGTCAAGAAGCCATTGATTTCCTTGCAGTTTGCTAGAATAAGCGTATTTTCATCCATCCGCCCCAGAGTATGTTCTTCGACTCTGATGTAACGTGACCCAATTGAGTCTTCGTCGTTAAAAAATGGCACGCGAAACATAGTATCAATGACGCATCTTCTCGGATATGACCAAACAACTAAACGACCACCCGTCCAACTCTTGAAAAAACAAGCGTGCTATTCCTGAGGCAAATTGTCGCGAGTGGATTTGGTTGACTTTTTCGACCAAATCCTAATCTATTGAGGTCCATCCTCATTGCAAAATGTAGTCCATTTTGAGTGACCCCTGGAGTAAATCGAAGGCTTGGGTCATTTTGTATTTTACTTCCCGTATTGACCAAACTAGTGTACAAACTTTTGTCTACTCTCTTCAAAGTATTACCGCCATTTTCCGGAATTAATTCCGAATTTCGGAATTTTTGCAATTTCTGGGAATCTTCAGAATTCCCATAATTTCTAGCTATTTTTGACTTTTCTCGGTATTCTGGGGTTCATCGTCAGTTTGATTGATGTGTATGTATGAGCCGCTTTTACGGCGCGCTAGGGCGCTCTGCGACGCCTATTCTCCACAGGAATCTGTCATGGTAGAGATCCTCCGGAAGCTGGCATCTCTCCATCTCTTCATGGATGCCCTCTACCCACCGTTTGGCTGGACGCCCTCTCCGTCGCCTACCTGGGGGGACCCACTCCAACACCTTCTTCGGCAACCTGGTATCAGCCATTCTCTGCACATGCCCATACCATACCAATTGCTTGGTCATGATATCGTGCACAATCGTCCCCTCAACGCCCATTATCTCTCGGACACGTTCATTCCTGACACGTTCTCTCCTCGAGATTCCAGCCGATCGTCGCCAGAAATCCATCTCGGTCGCCTTGAGCATTTCTTGGGTCCGCTTCTTCAACTGCCACACTTCACTGCCATAGGTGATAATAGGCTTGACAACCGAGTTATAGATCCTCTTCTTGTTGTCTTTGGAAATCCTTTGGTCCCAAAGGATCCCATTAAGCATGGCGATGGCTTTCCTTCCTAGAAGATTACGGTCCCGAATGGCCTGATCCAGCTTCCCATCCGAAGTCAGGTTCACCCCCAGGTACTTGTATTGTTCGCAACTTTCTATATGTTGACCATCCTCCAGGACTATGCTTTGCTGAGCACCTCCGACTGACATCTTTTTTGTCTTACGGACACTAACCTCGAGGCCCCATTTGCGGTACTCCTCCACCAACTTCCGGGTCATATACTCCGCGTCATCGTGATCTTGACTTATGACTACCTGGTCGTCAGCAAAGCATAGCGTGAACAGTGTTTCTTGGTCATTTAGAGGGACGCCCATGCCGGCACACTTTCTTTTCCATTCCTTCAAAACGTGCTCTAGATATATCTTAAACAGCGTCGGTGACAGACAACATCCCTGCTTAAGCCCCTTGGTGACAAAAAAACCGTCTGAAAGCCTTCCTTGGCACTTAATTCTAGCAAAAGCCCCCCGATAAAACTGCTTGACTGCCCCAATAAGTCCTTTACTAAAACCAGTTTCTTCTAGGACTTCCCAGAGTTTCACAAGAGGAATACTATCATAAGCCTTTTCAATATCCAAAAACACTAAATGAAGCTCCTGGCCAACAATTCTCTTCTTTTCGGTTAACTGGGTAACACAGAACAGATGATCAGCGGTAGACCGACCAGCCCTAAAACCTGCTTGCTCCTCCGCCTCAAACGGGGTCCACTCCTCTTCGATCTTCGCTTTCAACACTTTTCCATAAATTTTACTTATCGTTCCTGTCACCGCTAACCCTCTATAGTTCCCACAGTCATCCTTCCTTCCTTTTTTATGCGACGCTGTTATCCAGGCCTCTTTCCATTCGTTCGGGATGTCATCACCGTCAATGCACTTCTGCAGCAAATTCCTGAGATGGTTAACCAACTTGCCAGTCCCACATTTAATTAACTCGGCTGGAATGTTTCCTGGCCCAGGAGCTCTTCCATTCATCAATTCCCTGATTGCTTTGACCACCTCCTCAACTCGAATTTCCATTGAGTGATCCTCGACTATATTTTCAGCATTCCCCGTTTGAAACTCTGGTCGTCCTTCCGTCAATAATTTATTAAATTGTTCGTCAAGCTGTGAGATTGTTATCGGAGATATAATGTCCCGTTTCATGTCCCTTCTTAGGCCTTTGATCAGCTTCCAGCTCTCAGCACTCTTCCTTCCCCCCAGGTATGTGTCAATCCTTGAGCAGTTGGTCTCCCAAGACTCGTTTTTCTTCCTGGTGATTAAAAGACGAACCCTCGCCTGGGCTTTCCTATACGCGCTGCGGGTGTCTGCAGTCCTAGAAGCCAGATAGTCATGGTACTTCCTACGCTTTTCTTCAATTACCTCCTCTACCTCTTTGTCCCACCAGTAGGGTTTCTGTACATCCTTGCTCTCATTACACATACCCAGGGCTTCCTTCGCAGCTGAATGTATGCAACTTTTGATGAACTGGTACAACTCTTCCGCAGTATCGAAAGTTTCTACTCCCAGTTTCTCATCCAGCCGCTTCCTGTAGAGCGCTTTCACGCTTTCATGCTGTAAGCTATCGATGTTGTAGTGCACTTGTTCGATCTTCGTTCCTTGTGGCTGGCACTTCTGATGTTGCAAGGTATTCCTCTGCAGCCCATACTTAACCGGAAATGCAATCTCCGCCTTGAGAAAATGGTGATCACTACCACAGGAGAACCCCCGGCAAACTCTTACTTGTTGAACCTTCATGGTACTCGTTTGCCTGGTGACCGCGTAGTCGATGATTGACTTCAGCCCCCGAGTTTGCTGAACCCACGTGTACTTATGGATATCTCGATGTTGGTAGAATCCGTTCAGTATTTTCAACTCGTTTTGTTCACACATATCAATGATGCGTGCACCGTTGTCATTCATCGCCTCTTCACCGAAAGGTCCAACAACTTTAGAACCATTCCTTCGTCCGGTTCTACCATTCAAATCTCCCATGATAATGACCTCCCTTGTCCTTCCAACCCTCAGAACCTCGTCGTTGAGTTGCTCAAAGAACTGATCCTTTAGATTGACGGGAGCATCATCATTCACACCATATACTCCTAACAGGGCCACCTTGTGACCATGCAGTGTAAGATGCATTCTGATGATCCGCTGGTCTACTGCTTCCCAAGTAGTTATAGACGGACGCAAACTTTTCCGGATAAGTATGGCGACTCCTTGCTGTGCGCGTTGATCTTTACTGACACCACTATAGAACAGATCATAACATCCTAAGTTTTCTGATCCTGTGCCTTTCTTTTTCGTTTCTGTTAACACAGCGACATCTACATTATACTTTTTTACCTCCGATACAACCTCTGTCAATTTATTAGAAATGCCCTGTACATTCCATGTCCCAAAAACCATTGTCCTTTTCCGTAGTTTGTGTCGCAAAATCCGTTTTTTTCCATTATCACCGAGGCTATCTTTATTAGGCTTTTTAACATTAAGTTTTTTCCGGGTATCGGGGAGTTAGCCCGATGCCCCAACCCCCAACCTGGAGGACCAGGGTTTGATTTTGGAGTACCGTCTCCTAGACAGGCTGCTTTCACCACAGCTATGAGCCCTGTCTGCCCCTCTGATGAGTGGTTCATACGCCATGAAGCCGGTGACCATCTCCACCCCCCTTTAAGGCAGGGGCTACCAGCTGGGGTCCGCAGGCTTGCTAAACCTGTGACAGTACTGAGTACAGTCCCCCATACGGATAGTTTGATTGATTATTTGATCAAATTTGATTATTTTTTTCTATCAAATTTGACGATTTGTGGAAATAAATCCTACAAACTTCTGTCTACTCTCTACAAAGTAGTGCTGCCATTTCCTGGAATCAATTCTGAATTTTGGAATTTTGCAATATTTCTGGGAATCTTCAGAATGCCCAGAATGTCTAGCTATTTTTGTTTTCTCGGAATTCTGGGGTTCTTTTTCAGTTTGACCGATTATTTCATCAAATTTGATGATTTTTGGAACTAAATCCTGGCGTATTTTGGCAACTTTTGACAAATTTGAATTTTTCTCGGAACTTTTGGAAATCGGAATTAATGCCGGGAACCTCAGAATCTTTAGTAAAATAAAATGGCAGCATTGCTGTAGTGCTCTTCCACCAACCCGGATTTTTCTATATTTTCTTAAACTAAAAGAACCGCAAGAAGGGTTGAGGCGATTTCTAAGGAATGGTGGGTAGGTTCATTCTGCCATGCTAAGGAAAAACTCCGTATGAACATTCTAGAGTTGCCAAATTTCCTTCACTTCCTTTCTCTTCCTCTACCTTTATTTTTGAGGAAATGTATGAATATTTTCCCCTGAAATTCGCAGGAACTTTGGGCGAAATTGTGAACAAAATTATCCGACAAAATTGAAGAAAAAATATTCATAAGTTTGCCAGAAAGTCTTGTTTTATGCAAGGAAATTTGGCAACGCCTGAAGGTTCATACGCCGTTTTATCTCTGCAAGGCAGCATTGTCATGAATCCATGAGTTTTGTCGTTCAAATGCGGTGCTAAGATGAGAATCTCTGTCTGCCCCATGCGGAGAGTTGCATCAATTTCGGCATTTCGACGGTGAAAGGAAGTCTGGCCAAAATCTGCCCAGGCCCACCCGGTTGAGACGAGGGGGCGGGGGTCTTAAGCGAGGGGGTTGTGAGGGGGGGGGGGGGGAGACAGGACACGTCAGAGAAGTTCGCCTTGAGTGACTGGTCAATCAGTCCTGCATTTTTTCACCCGACTCGACGCTCAGTAGATCCGATTACGAGTGAAAAAGTACAGCCTTTGCCGGTGGCTTGCGATATATCGTGATCTGCCATTTAAACCTATGGAAAAGGATTGATAGACAAGGTACACTTCAATCATCGATTATTCACCATAGCTTCAAATGGAGAAATATCGATTATCGATCATTTACGCCTATCGCCGCGTCAATTGCGGATCAATCGATCCATGGCAATGGACGCCACGCAACTGCCTTTGCGCTGTCTTTTGCACCACTGACGAGGAAAAAATCCTGGCAAAATTTTATTAGCCAACCGTGCATATTCAGCGGTATGATTTTATACTGATTTTGAGTTCTCAGAAGTGGCTCTCCGTAATAAATTTCATCCGCAAAGGATTCCGAGTTGTTTCGAAAGGAATGGCGGCAGTAGTGGCGATGCGTGAATCGACTATCGATACTTCCCCATTTGAAGCAATGGTAAAGAATCGATTATTAAGGTGTTGGTAGCGAACACCCTGTTTATCGATCCTTTTCAATGGGTTTATAGGGCGGATCAATCGATACATCGCAAAGCACGCCACACCGCTGAATGGCGGTGTTTTAATTTTATACGAGAAAGGAAGTAGGTGAGCGTTTGTCAAAAAAATAAATTCCGGTGTATATAATGGACTTACTTTCCGGGAAAGAAGAGGTATTGATAAGGGCTGTTTTGGGGCTTACTCTGGCTGAATTTCCTCAACTCTACGATTCTTTGCTTATATTGAAGGTCTATATTTGGCCCGCGTTAAGCAGAAAAGAATCAAGCCACATCGACCATTGCCAAATTTAATTGGGCAATTTAACTTTTTACATGAAACGGTAGTGCGGATGTTTGTGCAAATTTCAGTGAATTTTTTTGCATGTTACAAAGAAAATTTCTAAAAATGTTCAAAGGAATTCGTACAAACGTTCTCTTATGAAAAAAGAAATTGCCCTGTTTTTGGCAATAGCTGATGTGGCTTGGTTCCTTTCTACTAAACGCGGCCCATTTTACGGTATGCTTCATGATTTGGTCTTGTCGGTCCCTTTTCGAATCCATTACTCGCCTAAATATAGGTCGAAAGGCTAATTTTGGCGCAAGACTGGCGTTTTGCTAGTTTGCCCCGGAATGCCGAAAAACCCGAATATTTCGCCGAAATTGGCCCTCACAGAACCGTGCTGAGATTCGGTTATTAGCAGTGTATTAGACCTTAAATCATAATGCATTCCGGGAAAAATAGACCCGCAAAAAATTGTAGAGTTGGGGAAATTCACCTGAGAGGGGACCTAAAATGGCCCTAATCAATGCCCCTCTCTTCTGGTAAAAAAAAAAAATAAATAAATAAAATTAAATATGAGAAGAAATTAGTCATTATTTTACTAGGTGATCCGAGTTTTATCTGTCAAATTTTCACACTTGAATAAATTCAGAATTTGTAACACTCAAAATCGCATATACTCAAAGAGGATGGGTGAAACATTCTAAGCGCTCATGGTTTTCAAAGCATAAATGTTGCAATGAAAGTGTTAAATTCGATTACTTTGACGACTGTGTGAGATTAGACCGCATGGCGAACTGCACGCCTGCGCGCAAAAATGTATTCCTTAGAACGTATTTCCGCAGATGGCAAAGTCCGGTGCGCTATTTTCACAGTGTTGTCTCTTTTCTAGGCATAAGGGGTCTTTTGCACACAACATTTTTAATGATGATTTAATGGTGCATGGGGCGATTCATGAGCAAAGCGGCAACACTGGAAGGGCGCTAGGTGGAAACCTCAAGCCGAGCAGGGGCCATCAACGTGTCCGAGCGACATAAACCGAAACGCCTCCTTGTCTGGACCATGAAAATGTCTCATCAAGCTATGAAAAGTGATAAAATTCCGAGAACCATCCTCGCGTTTTTGCCCGACCGAAAAGTTACGCAAGCCCGCATGCGGTATGAACATGGTCACATTCATCATGCAGCCGAAGGCTTTTGTCTCCTGAGTCAAATTGAAATATTCACTGAAATCCCAGCGGAGTAAGTGTGGTCAGTCCTCTGGAGTTCAGCACCCTCTTCGACTGAGATACGTTTAAAACCTACAAATTGCACTGCAGAATTGTTTGGTTTTTGGACCGAAAAACGAAAAATTTCCGCCATTTTTCAAGATGGCGGCTTTGGCTCGCCTTTGACCTTTTCGCAAATGTAAATTCGGATTCAGCGACCGAAATTACACAGGAATAGTATTTCAGAAAGTTTCCTCAGACATTGTCTCTACTTTGCGCCAAACACTACTAGCAAAAGTTCACGGAACTTTGCGCGAAAGTTCAGCTCTGTAAACCTATCTCTGTGGGGACAAGGCCTTTCATTTGTAAGAAATGAACTAGAAAATTAAGAAAGAACAAACATACATGTGGTCTAACTATTTAACTTCCGCCACCGCCGTGCCGCGCTGACCACACTGTGTTTGGCGCAATGCGTGAAGTATTCATGTAGTCTTGTAGGCACTGTGCGTTTCATGCCGCGCCGACCGCTGTTGACCGTACTGTGTTTGACGCAATGCGTGAAGTATTCATGTAGTCTTGTAGGCACTGTGCGTTTCATGCCGCGCCGACCGCTGTTGACCGTACTGTCTTTGGCGCAATGCGTGAAGTATTCACGTAGTCTTGTAGGCACTGTGCGTTTCATGCCGCGCCGACCGCTGTTGACCGTACTGTGTTTGACGCAATGCGTGAAGTATTCATGCAGTCTCGTAGGCGCTAATATGTGTTACATGCCGACCGCTGCGTCGAGGGCTTCTCCTTTTCATCTCAAGTTCTCTTCATCATTTCTCTTTGCGCCGCGCCGCTCCAGGCCAAATTACGTGTTTGGTTTTTCTCTTAACTCAACTAATTAAAGGTGCGCAGTCTCTGGTATCACCGACATACGAAAAAGTTAGAAATTAATGAACTCTCAGGAGATGAGAGATTTTGTCACCCTTTCCTGTTTGTAATTTTTTTGCATTTAAAAAAATTGCACAATTTGCCGCCCCCCCAATTTTGCCGCCATGGGCCGCGGCCCATGTGGCCACCCCCTTAATCCGGGCATGTTGTCTATCCATCTCTACAGTCAGCCCGCAGGGTTGTTTTAAATCCCCTGACTTTCCCAGGTTTTTCCTGGCGTTCCCGGGCCTGCTTTCGTTCCCTCGTAAATCCCGGTAAATTCCTAGTTTTCCGGCTCCTAGACACCATACTGCCATGCTGAGGAAATAAGTCGTGGGAACATTCGAACGTTACCAAATTCCTCCCGATGAAATATCTAATTTATGAGAAAGTTATGAATATTGTTCCTTTAAATTTTCATATATATTAGATTAAATTGCAAAGAAAATCGTCAGGTTTCGTTTAGGAAATTCGTTTTTTGGTGTGTGAAGTATGGCAACGTTTGAAGGTTAATGCTGTGTTTTTCCTTAGCACGCAGCATAAGACTCAAAGCGAATACGGCCTTATGTCATACAGTGGATCGAAAGAATAGGACAGGTCGGACATAATTTGGAAACTTTACAAGCTTGTACTCCATTTAAACAAAACTTTGAGGTTCTGAAAGTGGTTTCATTGGTTTTCTCGTAAAGTTTTCTTCACAAAACACGCCTTGAAATTGAAATGCGACGAATTAAACATCGAAATTTGCAGTTTTAGTCAACAATTTCATATCTGACCTCTCTGATTGGCTCGATCCACCGTGCCTCGGCCTAGCGCCGCAATGATGTCAATACTGTCGTGCACACGAGGAACGCTGTGTGGAAACTCGAGAGTTGCCATATTTCCACGGATAAAACGTGTATTTGTGAGGAAATTTTGGAAAAGTCTTCCTTGAAATTTTCAGATATTTTCGATTAAATTGCGAACACTTTTGTCTGAAAACTTTGAGAAAGAAGATTCGCGATTTTTCCAGTAAATTTGACTTTTATTGAAGGAAATATGGCAACATTTGAAGCCTCATACGACGTTTCTCCTTAGCATACAGAATATGACAAAATACTGACCCTTCAGTGGCATCAGCATTCTGCCGTACTAAGAAAAAACGCCGTATGAATATTCGAGAGTTGTCAAATTTCCTTCGATAAAATGTTTATTTTTGAGGAAAGTTAAGAAGAATTTTCCTTGAAATTTCAGGAACTTTAGATGAAATTGCGAACAAAATTATCTAAAAAATTAGAGGGAAAATATTCATGAGTTTACCAGGAAATTCGTGTTTTATCAAAGGAAACCTGGCAAGGCCTGAAGGCTCATACGGCGTTTTTTCTTCAAGCAAAAGATGCAGCATTCAAAGATGGAAAATGAAATTTCATAAGGCTCGAATAAATTTTACAAAAGTTGACAATTATTAATTTTTCTTAGAATTATTGATTAAACCTTTGGAGGTCTGAAAGCGTTTCAGATGGTCTTCCTGTTGATGGTGCGGTATTATGCTACTCTACTGAAGGTGCCAGACACAAAGAGGGGGCAAAAAGGGGAGTTTAGAGAGAAGAACCCCAACCTAATCTCTAAACTAGACGAAAACATTTGCAACGCGCGAATGTTTTAGGCTTGGGGTAAAAAAGTTCAAAATTTAGAATCACTGTTTCTGGGCGTTACTTAGCCTCCTGAATTTATCCCCAAAAGTTTCAATAAATTTCATGAAATTTCGTGAAATTTCATGAAATTACACGCGTGCAATTTCACTCAAATAAATTTCATGAAATTTTCCATCTCTGGCAGCATTGATCCAAGGTTGTTAATCATGGATTGGCTACAGCTTGGCACCTGCGATCGGGTGCATCCTGCAGTCGCCGCTGCCGCGACTCTCGGCCCGCTCATTTCTATTCCAGTTAAGTCGCCGAGTTTTCGCATTGCTGCAAAAAAACTCCCTAGTGCCCCCCCCCCTTCTCCCCCGTCCCCCGGCCTGCGAATTCGCTGTCTCCGTGCCGGGCAGCGAAATTTATCGCCGCTCGCTTTTCTTTCGCTCCGTCTCTCTCTCTCTCTCTCTTCGCTTCCGTTTCCCCCGCACGGAACCCTTCGCTCTGTCTCTCTCCCTCCACGAGCTTTTCCGCACCGGTCAGTCATCGTATATCTCCCTCCCTCTCAGAACTTTTCCACCGGTCAGTCGCTGCACAAAGAAATGAGCCTTCAGGCAATGTTGGACATAGATTTTTACCTAGAACCAACACTGAAAAAAAAGGTATAGTAACGGCTACTATAAGTCTACTTGATTTTTTACATGGTGATCCTAAGTAGTGAAAATGACCAGAATTATAGTAGTATTCACCAGAATTCAGGTAATTCTTAACACAATATTGTAAATGCTACCATACAATCTGGTGTTAATTACTATACTCGGATCATTGTGTCTGATTATGGTAAAATCTACCATAATTTTTCTCAGTGAAAGGCGGATCCAGACACTTCGAACGGGGAGGGGGCGGATGGGGGCTTCCCCCAGGTAATTTTCAAAATTTTAAGGCATCTGACATTCAATTTGAGTCAATTTTGTCATGAAAGTGGCCTAAAACTTTCGTTCTTCCTCCTCCTTTTGTTTTTCCCTTTTTCTTTGCGGCTAGCATTTAGTGCTTCAATTGGACGTATTTCTATCAAACAGAACTAAGCGCCAATTTGAGTTCCTTTTTGAGGAATTTAGAATGCCGGATAGCGCGTTCTGTCAAACGGAACTAAGTGCCATGGAAGAGCATTGCGAGTGTAGGACGGAATAAGCCGGACGCCCGATTCCGCCGCCAATCCAAGCCCCCCTTTACCTTCCTAACCTTATGGAACTTAGGTCCGTTTGATAGAAATACGCCCAATTGTTCTTTCAATATCCAAAGAGCTTTTTGAAATCCGTGCAACCGTTCTCCTATCATAGTCAAAAATCAGTTATGGTATAAGCCAACTTCACGCCCAAACACAGTTTTTTTTTTACACTTTTGAAACACTAAATGCTGGACCTATTTTTGGAATTTGTGCCTCCTGTTGGTCAGCCAACTTCCGGTAGCTAGATTTTTCTCAGTGTATAACTTCTGTTTTGTTTCCACGAAAATATAAGCTTCCAAATTTTCTACATCACATTCAACCTCTTCCATGACTCGTTCCACCGTGGAATGGTCAGTCAACTCCCCCCCCCCCCCCCCCCCCCCCCCCCCCCCCCCCCCCCCCCCCCCCNTCTCACCATCCCTTGTAGCTTTTCCACCGGTCAGTTACCATCTCCCTCTCTCTTGCTCTCTTGCAACTTCGCACCGGTCTCTATTTCTCTTTCCCTCTCCCCCCCCCGAGCTTTTCCGCGGGTCGGTCCGGGTTTTCTCGGCGGCTTGCGTATTTCCCTCACGTCCGAGTTAAAAAAAACCGGAGCTTTTTTCGGGTCCGGTGGGATGCGCGTGCTGTCCACCTGTCCGGAAAGTCGGGCGGAGGGTATTTATGGCCGGGAAATTCGAACAAAAGGGATGAACAGGGATGAAATGGGGTGTCTTCTCGAGTTTGTCGTCGCGATCCTCTTTAGCTCCTCCTCCTCTGGAGCTTCCTAAGTGCCGGCGATTCCGCGTTGCCCGAGACTTTGTCTTCTTCATCCGACAAGATCTACTCCACGAAAATGGTACTTTTCCACCCTGCAGCCTGATTGTTGAAGTTGATAGACAGAGCTGTATACAAAGCGATAGACAAAGTGATGGACAAAGCGAAAGACAAAACGATGGACAAAGCTAGAGACAAAGCTATAGACAAAGTGATTGACGAAGCGATTGACAAAGAAGACATAGGGAGTATGAAGTGATCCTATTGGTTAAAATGGGTGGCTCCTAACGGGTACCCTGGAGGACCTAAATGCTAGTTGTTAACTCCCTA
This sequence comes from Bemisia tabaci, assembly GCF_001854935.1. Lineage (NCBI taxonomy): Eukaryota > Metazoa > Arthropoda > Insecta > Hemiptera > Aleyrodidae > Bemisia > Bemisia tabaci. The sequence continues at coordinate 1,337,146 of NW_017547297.1, read as the reverse complement.
AAAGAAGAGTGTCCTTTTGTCTACCTCTTTGTCTATCGCTGTCAATAATCAGCCCGCTGCAGGGAGTTTTATTCGAAATTTAGGGAGCGATCGCCCCCATAGCCCCCAGGACATTGAATGGGCCCAGGGCCGGATTAAGGGGGTTGCCACATGGGCCGCGGCCCATGGCGGCAAATCTGTAGGGAGCGGCAAATTTTGCAATTTTTTAAATGTAGGTATAAAAAAATTCGGATTTAGAAAAAAATTACAAACGAGAAAAGGCGACAAAATCTCTAATTCTCTGAGAGTATAGTAATTTCAACTTTTGTCGTCTTTCAATGATACAAGAGGCAGCACCTTTAATTAGTCGAGTTAAGAGAGAAACCAAACACGCAATTTGGCCTGGCACAGTGTGACTTACCTAGAGAGAAATGATGACGAGGACTTGAGATGAAAAGGAGAAGCCCTCGGCGCGGCGATCGGCATGTATCTTATATTAGTGCCTACAAGACTGCACGAATACTTCACGCATTACATCAAACACAGTGCAGGCCCGCCACATCCCATCTCGGGCCCTGGTACCAATTTTCTGGCCCGGGCCCCTAGCACGGGGGGAGGGGGTCCGGGGGGCCTCCCCCGGGAAATTTTTGAAATTTTAAATCTATTTGGACGCATTATGTAGCTCCTATGATGGAGATTTTCCATCAATTTCTGCAGAATAATTACGCCTTTTTGTTTACTTTCAGCACCAAAAACTTTCGAATTGTTGCATTCAAAACATCTATAAATTGTTTTTTGAGGGGGCAGATGATAATTTTCAATTCTATGGGGAGCCGGGCCCCCCTGGACTCCCCTTTCGTACGTCTATGGCAAGGGAGTTAAGCCATTGAAGTCGAGGATGCCCAGAAAGGAGCCTCTTAGCATCCGACAACGGAAGAAAATGAAACACAGTTACTAAAAATATCATTCTACATATACTCAAAATCTTGAAAATCGCTAAAAAAGTAAGAAAAATTTTATAGTGCCCTAGCGTGTTTTTGAAACTTTATTCACCTTTTGCGGAATTTTTAGGGTAATTTTTTCACTTTTCCCTACGAGACAAGGGTTACACATGAATTCGTAGTGGTTTGTCACCTGCGTCACGGGCCCCTCCAGGGCCCGGGCCCCGGTACCAAGGACCCAGTATCCCCCCCCCTTGTGGCGGGCCTGACACAGTGCGGTCTTTGCGGACAGCGTGAAACGGATAGCGCCTACCAGAATGCATGAATACCTCACACACTGCGGCAAACACAGCGCGATCAGCGTGAGACGCATAGCGCCTACAAGACTGCGTGAATACTTCACGCATTACGTCAAACACAGTGCGGTCTGCGAGGCGCGGTGGCGGAAGTTAAAATCATTAATCCACATTTATGTTTGTTCTTTCATAATTTTTTTCATTCATTTCTTATGAATGGAAGGCCTTGTACACGCAGAGATAGGTTTACGAAACTTAACTTTCGCGCAAAGTTCCGTGAACTTTCGCTAGTAGTGTTGACAGGGCTTACCCAAAAAAAGTGTTCAACACGAGTAAACGCGTCCTATGCACCCCTTTCCCGCTGGCACGTTCATTTGATGGTTTTCATTGATGTTTCAAAACGAATGAGAAGGGGGCGGAAAAATACTAGTGGCCCATGGGCGGCAAGTAGGTAAATCCGGCCCTGAATAGGCCAGTTGCGCCGGTCACAGAATCGTGTTACGTTGAGTACCCAGTGCAAATGTGTGGTTTCCTGATTCGGAAGGAAGGTGGAAGAAACCAAGGGTGTCACTTTGTCACTACCGCGGTGAACAATGTCGAAAATCCGACTTTTCAAAGGGCGATATCTCGGTTAATATTGAGCGTAGAAAGTTGCAGTTTGGACGGATCTGATTATTTTTAGCTAATCTGCAAGAATCGAGCATCAAAACACGATTCCGTCACCAGCGCAACTGACCGATTTCGTGAGTTGTCTTTCCACGAAAATGCCGATGAATATAATGCGGGTTATTACTCGACTGAGATTTTGACGTAGGTTCGTTCGGTCGGTGGTTGGACGGACGTCGTCACGTCGGAATCGGTGATCGGGATTGGCTGGCCGCTGGCTGTCTGGAAAGTGCGACGTGACGATGAAGACGGATCACGCCGCACAATGGATCGAGTTAATTAGAGAGGTCGGACTTGAAATTTTCAACTAAAAATGCAAATTTTGACGTTTATTTCGTCTTATTTTAAATTCCGAGGGGTATTAACAGAAGAAAATTTCACGAGAAAACCAACGAAACCACCTTTGGAACCTCAAAAATACGTGTAAACGGAGTTATAGGCGTTTAAAGTTTCCAAGTTTTGTTCGACGTCTCCTATTGACTGGATCCATTGTGCGCCGCCTCACGTCGTGGATCCCGGATCCAAGTCATTGATTCCCGTTTTATATTTACGTCCCGGCGTCCCGACTGACTCCCCAAGTACCGACACACAGTGGCACGAGTTTTGGAACAAGTTGCAAAGGTGCAAACAAAAACAACATAAACAAAAAATTCAAAAAGAAACAAGATTAGCTGAATCAAAAATAAATAAAACCCACAATTTCCTAAAAGAATTATTAATAAATGACCTGAAATTATGATGTTAGACATCAGTCGGATTCTTAAAGACCAAGGCCGAATTAATCTTCTTACAGTCTCAATTAATACTATAAAAGAAATTAGAATTAAAGGAGTACCCGATCATTATGATGATCGGGTCGATGTTTATTTCGTCACATTTTCAATTTAAAGGTGAATCCAGGGTGCGATTAAGGATAATTCAAGATGCCACCCAGTCACCACAAAGAATTTCACTTTTCTTCGACGATTACTGAAATAATATTGATCAAATTATAAAAAGCAGATCCACAAGATATAGTTCATTTTTTGAGCCAAAAATATTGGCAATTAGAATTACAAGGGCTGAGAAAGTACGGCTGAAACTTTCAGCTCAGCGGCGCGGCGGCAGCTGAGCGCACAACCGAATCCCTCATGTTCTGTCTCTCTCTCTCCCATTGCCGCAATGGGAATTACTCTCCGCTGTTGTTAAGACTTTATTTTTGGGAATTTTGAGAAGATTTTGTTACTGGGTGTTCCTCAAGTATGTTGCTGTATCCCCTGGATCCCTAATCTTGTATAGTATTACGGTTTTTATTATTTTGGCAAATATATACGGCTATTTTGACCAGCGCGACGTGATGGCGAAATCGCGAAGTTCGAAGCCTGAGTTAACGGGTGCTCTGAAAGGAAAATTTCACGACGAAACCAATAGGCCCCAATTGGAACCTCAACATTTTGTATAATCGGAGTTGTGCGCTTGTAAAGTTTCAGAATGGACCACTAGACAAGGTACGAATTTCAGCATTCCGATACATGTTCCCTCATTAAAATTTCACGTAAAATACGACGCGCACAACGAAAATTACGGAAATCAACTCCTCCCAAAGATATTTATTTAATAATTCTTGCTGCGTGAATTCAAACCACCCGCTCATGAAAACTCAATGCTCTGCGTGATTCGCATCGTGAGCTAAACGTTATCATGACTAGTCTCTGCGATATAAAAATCTGGCAACCTCAATCTTGACGCTTTGGCTCAGCTGTAGCAAATTGCTTATAGTTTGAACAACACATAATGGGAAATGAACATTACTCGATTGAGAAGCTTGCTGAAACCGTCGTAGTGCGCGATTTGACTCACGTAGAGCTTTGAGTTTCTTCACGGAGAAAAAAACCTCGTGCGTGGGACCCGAAGTTTAGGTCATATGGATCTCTGAAGTTTTCAGATTGAGCATCTGAACACTTTAGATCTACCTGTCGAGGTTCGGATCACACATCTGAAACTGCAGTTTTTATATCTGAAGTACTTCAGATGTGAGAATCGAAGTTTTTCGGATGTGAGAACCGAAGTTTTTCGGATGTGAAAACCGATGTACTTCAGATGTAAGAACTGAAGTTTCAGATGTGTGATCTGAACCTCGACAGCTAGATCTAAAGTGTTCAGATGCTCAATCCGAAAACTTCAGAGATCCATATTACCTAAACTTCGGGTCCCACGCACGAAGTTTTTTTCTCTGTGTTGTGAGCGGGCAGTTGAAATTCCTCGTGACCAATGTGTGAAAACGTTAATATCTTCGTTTGGAGTTTGTTTCATTAGTTTTCGTTGCGCGAATCGTGCTCTACGTGAAATTCTGGTTAAGACACATGTATCAGAATGCTCAAATTCGTACCTTGTCTAGTGGTCCATTGTGTGCGACCTCTTCTTTTGACTGAATCCACTGAGCGACGCGACACCGCGACACCCCGCACTCGACGCATCAAGCGTTTAGTGTCACTCACCGGGAACCGACCCAAACAACGCAACGGGAACGGCCCAGCCGATCCCGCATTCCCAATTCAGTCCTTCGCACTCGAGTATCTGTCTGGAGAGAGCACGGACCACAGTGGCTGAAACGAAGGTATGCTCTTACTACAGCGCCTATGCATGCAATGAGAAAAAAAAACACATTGGATCCAGAGTCCGCAGACTCTTAAAATCATCGACACGAAAAAATACTCTTGATTCAATCGGATTTTTGCTTAAATCAAGAACTAAGCCTCTTAATTTGAGCGGATTTCCTTTTGATTTAAGCTTAAATCTGATTGAATCAAGAGTCCTTTTTCTTGTCAATGTTTTCAAGAGTCTGGACTCCACACTGGAAAGAAAAACACATTGGATCCAGAGTCCAGACTCTTGGAAACATTGACAAGAAAAAATACTCTTGATTCAATCGGATTTTTGCTTGAATCAAAACGAAATCCGCTCAAATTAAGAGGCTTGGTTCTTGATTTAAGCAAGATTCTAATTGAATCAAGAGTACTTTTTCTTGTCGATGTTTTTAAGAGTCTGGACTCTTAGATCCAATTTGTTTTTTTTTTTTTTTCCNTTTTTTTTTTTTTTTTTTTTTTTTTTTTTCCAGTGAATAAATTGAAGCCATCAATCCATTCCGCCGAAAAATTCCGTTTGCTCTTAGGTGCCTGATTTTATATTGCAACTGCAGCTTATTCGGTTTGTTTAACCAAAATTCTGATAGGAAACTCGATAAATCCGGTTGCGAAGTAGTGTCGGAATCACCGGTCCCGGGAACTCATCTTTTTTTCTCGCGGTGTACGCGGCAACGCTATGTCGATCGATATGATTTCGCCTCATCCGCTTTTATTTTTCCGAAGGGAATAGACGGCTGCAAATGAGTTTTTAACTCGATTGCGTGAAGTTGATCTGCATCTCACACAAACGGCGCAAAAAATGCAGGTGCCGATCCCGGCTACTCCAGGAATTTCAACGGATGAAAGAGACACTCCACCCGGGAGGGTGGATTTTTGAGTGAACGTACCTAATTTTTCCGAGGCAACCGAGAACGCTGCATACCGAACCAAACCAACCGATGACATTTAGATTTTAACTTGCTAGGTTTTCTCACCGACTGAAAATTTTACCAACTTCGGCACGAAACATACCGGAAAAACTGGGATTCCTCACAGCCCCCTCATCATCAAAACACCCTAGTTTCACTCGTAGACGTCATGCAAAATCGATGGTAAAAAGGTCCAGTTACACGATCAAATTGGGCCTCTCATTCGTCGCATCCTCACCCCAGGTCTTTTTCCACCAATCAGAGCTTCAGTTTGATGGCTCAGTTTGATCGTGTAACTGAACCTAAACTGTAAAAATGTGGATCTCGGTTGCGGTGTTTCAAAATCTCTGTTCCTACTTTATTTTTTGATGAGAGATCAAAACAACATATATATATATGAGTCGCTTTTATAGCGCTCTTTGGCGCTGTGCGACGCCTAATCGCCACAAAGCTCGGTCTTCCCACAGGTCATCAGGGAGTTGACAATCTCTTATCTCATTTAACACCCCCTGTCGCCAACCTCTCACTGGGCGTCCCCTACGTCAAAACAACATCATGGCTTGAAATTTACACAGAATATTTTTCAAATATAGAAGAAAAATCACCAAAGTTTTCTAGAAATGACGTTTAGTGGTTTTTCGTGTAAAATTTAAAGTATAACAGAAAGTCTGCAACGCCCCAAACCGATATACCTGTACTCATTTCTGCAATTTTACCATCGAACTGTATCAAATTCTTGCTGACCGCAAAAGAGTGGGGAAATAAAGTCCAAACGCGATTAGAATGCAGAAGCTTCCTCCTAAAAAGCTTGCCTTCTTACATTCTTCCTACCTCCATTTAAGAGAATAGTCCTCTCTGTAGATAAACCCATACCCTTTAAAAGTGTCGTCGATTATTCAGTGTGTTGGAAGATGCCATAGTGCCTTGTGAATTCATGTTTTTTTGCCAAAATGGATTTATGCTGAAAGGAATTGTGTGCAAATAAATTGAATAAACAGGTATATCGATGCAACGAAATGCTGTAAACATAGTTCCTTTCATAATTCATTCATTTTGCACATAGTTTCTTTTAGCGTATAAGCGTCCATTAGTCCTCTAGCTCCTTAAGAATGCTGAGAGTTCATTCAAGCCACCCGTCGTCGCGTCGTAGCCCGTCCAGTGAAATCAACCAAAAATCCTACGCTCTACTTCACTTTTTATAAAACTTATAAAAAGTCGACTTGTTTGTATATGAGGTCAGGAAAAATATCTGTATTTCCGGCAACCGAAACACTACATTAAAAAATTCCTGGGTTAAAAATGAAAGAACAATAATATGCACCTCGTCGGAATGATGTTGTATCTTAATCCTATAGTTTACATCATAAAAAATATAAAAACCTACAAACAAATAAAAGGCTCATCTCTCACTCTTTCTGTCAGTTTGTGCGGTTTCTTCATCCTTCTAAAAAAAACTGTATGGGTAACAACATTTTATTCTCCTCCAGCCAAAGGAACACAAGCGCCATGCGACGTTTCAAAATTTCCGTCGCCGTTTTATTTTTTCACAGAGAAATTTTTGGTTGAATTCGTTCGAAAATTTCACTGAATTTTATATCGACAGCACAAAGAAAATTCAGTGAAATTTTCGGACAGCATTCGTCGAACGATTTCTCTGTAAAAAAATAAAATGGCGGCGGAAACTGTGTAACGTCGTATGGCGCTTGTGATACTTTGGGCGGAAGGTGACGATTTAACGAACGAGATCGGGCGTATTCTTGTCTCAAATTGCGACTGTCCGCGGGGAAAAGGACCTTAGTTCACGGAGGTAATCTTTTCAGCACAGGAATTTTTTTGGAGATTGGTGGAAAACTAGACTTTACGAGGTTTCACAGAGAATTCTCTCAAGTATCCGTAAGACTGAATTAAGAGCGGCTCAGTTCAATTGTTACAGGGAAGTAAACTTACGCTTGGCGCAGCCCACATTTCAGGAGGGAAAGAGTACAAGATCATATAATTTTTACTAATATATTTAACAGACTTAATTTCTGTACAAATAAAACTTTTTCGACAACCGATTATAGCTAGATGACTTACTTTTTTATTATTCTTTAAAAAAATAATAAAAAAGTAAGTCATCTAACTATAATCGGTTGTCGAAAAAGTTTTATTTGCACAGAAATTAAGTGTTCATAGTGCCTATAAAGTGTCAAAAATTGTGCAGTATGCTACAACATAGTGTTCACAGACTTAATTTATTGTGCTGTGGTTTTGCCATTGCACCTTGGAAATCATAAACGTGCGGCCGTTTAGGCCTATCTCAAGGAATCTTGAAGCTACCTCTGCGCAAGGAATAGTGATAAGCGCCTGGACAGTCAAAACGCCTTCAATTCCATGCGTATGCAACACGGACATCCATGGAGCCCGAATAGTTGCATCCAGGAGTTAAAATGAAATTTGTATCGTGTTCGTCTCACTGACACTAACTAAGGGCGCTTTGCTAGTTCCTATTGCATCTTAACTTGATTCTCGCGTTGCCTATTGTGCCGATGAAGTAAACTGTAACTGATTTTTATCGCGACATTGTCAATTTTCCAAATTACATGTTGATTTTTTAAATATCGTATAACAACGTTGCCGTCCGAAGATGAGGGCAGTGACCCCTGCCTTCTCTGATCGCTGAGTTAAGGGCGTTTTAGTTCAGTCTTTACCAGTAAAAGAAAGTAAACTCACATCATGATTTGGTGTTTATGAAAAATTGCGCTATTGGTAATCTCGTGTCCTGAAAATTACAGATAAGGATTTTCAACTAGTTTTTTCCAATATAGCGTTGTTTGACCGGTGGCGAGGCGTGAATCATCGATTATCGATATTTTCCCGTTTGAAGATGTGATAAAGAATCTACCATTAAAGTGCTCGTTGTGAACACCCTGTTTATCGATCCTTTTCCATAGGTTTAAATGGCAGGTAAATCGATACATCGCAAAGCACGCCACGCCACTGTGTTTCACCTCCACACTACGAACCACAACTTCGGTTAAATTCGACCATTCTTTGGGGTTCCTTCCCCAAAATTTTCGCCATGCCCACAGTCCTCTTCTCTCGGGAATCAATAACTCAATTTTGAATTTTTGTGGACCACTTAGGGCCTTACCCGTAGACGGTTACACTTTCCACGCATTTTTTTCGGGTTTTGCTAACGATTAGAATGGTAACGGCTTTTATTATGCAATTCGTTTTTATTTCAATTTCAATTCCATGTATTTAGTCATTTTCTCTCATCCACTCGAGTTAGACGGATGCAGTTTAAGATTGAAGCGTCGACGTTAATACTGCCGTGCGCTAAGGAAAAGCGTAATATGAACCTTGAAGCGTTGCCAAATTTTCTCCGGTAAATCACGAACTCTTGGGAAAATTTGTAAATATTTTTCTTCCAATTTTTCATATAATTTTGTTTGCAATTTCACCTGAAGTTTCTGAAAATTCTAAGGAAAACCATTCATAGTTTCCTCAAAAGTAAACATTTTATCGAAGGAAATTTGACAACTCTCGAATGTTCATACGGCGTTTTTCCTTAGCACGGCAGAATAATCAGACGGAGTGTTAAGCTGCTTATCTTGAATAATCAAAAGAGGCTTGCTAGCAGCAGTAACAGCGGTCAGTCTACGGCTGCATGTTTCAGATTATCGCCAACCCCTTGAATTCTTACGCGCTGGCGGATTCACATACCATTTTTCAGCTTCTTCCTCGTTGTTCTGTTTACATTCACTCTTGCGTACCCAACTCGCTGTTTTTTCTCCCTGACGAAATACGCTCTACTTCATTCTCTGTTCGTTTCATCTCTCTTCTTCCACATCCCCATAAATCTTTGGTGAATTTGTTGGTATTTTTTTCAGGCTACGTGTTAATTTTTAACACTAAGTCGTTGCTGGAATAATCGAAGTCTGCGCTGCTTACGAATTCGCTATTGCTTGATATGTACTTAAACCATGTGTTGAGCTATATTAATGAAATGTCGAGTGTATCATCTTCTTCTCCTTCTTCTTCTTCTTCCACAAACGACTAGGGCACAGCTCTGTTTGTCAGGCAATCCAGTATAGAATACAATAAACTATATAAATATAAAATCTAAAAAACACGACAAATAAAGGACTCGTCATATCAATGGAAACATCATAAAATCTTCAATCATCCTCAGGAGGAAAGAGCCAGCTTTGTGTTCCATCTCTTGGACAGTCGTTCAGAAAATCTTTTCCCCTTAGGGTTGTCCGCGGTTAGAGTGTATCATAATGCCGAAAAATTTGTTTTTTTTCCTAGAACGCGAAAGACATGATTCACAAGCGTCAGCGGTGATTCTTGCATGTTGACGTTATTGTAAATTATCAAATAGAGAGGTAAGAGAAAATAATTAATTTAATTATATACATCGGTAACTAGAGAGAAAGAAAGGATTTTTCCTTCATTTAAAGCTACACAGAACACGATTCTAGGTAAAGCTAAGCCGCATAAACGCTAATTTCCGCCTCATGATGATCGATGATTAATTTGTTGAGTATAAAATCGGACTACTTTAAGCAGAATCCGACTAACTGCGTTTTACGTTGCCCAATTCTGCCTCTTGTACAGAGCTAAACTATACAACGTTTGGAAACGTTCTATAAACTAATATATTATAAAGAACCTATTCACAAAAAAATTCTCGGCTCAATGTAGATTAGTTTTCTGTTTAAGATATAAGACATCAGAAAGTATCAGGCAATGTCTGGTGTAATTGGGCTGATTTTAATTAAATCCGTCAAATAGCCTAATGATGGTTGATGGATGTTAAAACAAGAACTATGCTAGGCGAGTTTATGAGGTTTGCTAAACCGATTGCAGCACACTTTGCTCATCAATCATCGTTGAGTGAAACTGAGTGTTGACTTCCGAACATATTCATTTCACACTTTAGGGAAGATAGCAGCGCGGGCCTGTAAAATATATTGTCCTCGCGTGTAACCGAGGTTTTTTCCTTGTACATGGGAAGCCTTTAATTGAAGCGTGCAATTATACCCGACGCTTCCTGTGAGAGGACATGGAATCCGGGATCCGAGCGTGGATCTGTCAGATTGTGAGGTGGCGCCGCAGACGTGAACTTGAAACGAGGCAGGTTTTTAACCGGTGGGCGACCCCAGGAGGCAGCGCGTCCCTTAAGTCGAGCGCTTTAATACGGCGTAATTAAAAGAGTTGAGCGAGGTGGCTGCCGGGAGGAAATAATTAGAAATGCGGAAATGAATGGGGCTCTTTTGCTCGGGACTTCCTGCGCCGGGCCCGGCCGAGGATGCTTCACTGCAACGCACGGCTCCGCGATCGAGGGGACCTGGGGAGGGGGGGACGGACTGGGGGGCTGCTCCCTGTTCCCCTTGCCGCGCGACGCACAGCGGCATAGCGCGGTGTGCTACTCAATTCTCCTCTCGCTTTGCGATCCGCAATTTCTTCGCGCCCTGGTCGCTTCATTCATGACCCGCCGAACAGTAGGCCGTCCCGTCTGAAAATCGGGACGTCATCGATCCCTGTGGTGCGCACTGGGGTTTTTCCGCCTTGAGCCTTGGTCTATGTTTCCATGATCTACAGGGTTATTCAAAAGTCACGCACCAATGGCCATGAGGGGGGTGGCCATTTGAAATTTTTGAGTTGCCTCCCGCCCTCCTCTACCCGAGGGGATCAAAAACTGGAAAGTACCTTAAAAATTGTCCCCCTCAATATGAGGAAAAACAACTTAAACCGCAAGTCGATATCATAATTAGAACTTACAGTTATGGCCGATGGTGCGTGACTTTTGAATGACCCTGTATATGAGCCCAAGCATGGGCGTAGCTTGGGGGGTCCTGGGAGGGGCCTGGCCCCCCCAGAAATCTCGTGCCCCCCCCCCAGAAAAACGGGATCCTTCATTCCTCACCCTCCCCCCGCTCTCTTCACCACGAGAGGTGGTCCCATGCCCCCCCCCAGAGAAATTTCCTAGCTACGCCCCTGAGCCCAAGGTATAAGTTAAACAAAAATATGCTCTCCTCTATTCAAGCACCTAAAATTGACAGAACGCTCAATCGAGTTGGTTTCGTTTCAGTCTTGGTGGGAAGTTTGAAACAGGGTTTCGATTCGATTCGATTTTTACCGATCCTCTTCTCCCGTAGGATAAGTTTCCCTTCGAAATATCACGATTTGAAATTTTCATAGTAAGTGCAACTTTCTACTCATTTCGATCCGATTTTTTACTTATTTATCCATTGAATCGGTGTTGATCGGTTCACGATTTTATTTTTTGTTCGATTTATGTCGACCGAATAGATACCCTTTCGTTACGTGCGGACATCCTTTCATACTCTCTTTTTTTAACCGAACAATTATGCCTTCTGCTGCGTCTGCAGCAATTGTTGTTACGAATATGTTGTGCGGGCTGATTTCAGCTAATTACATACTTGACTCTCTGAAGGCGTTTTATGTGCGCAAGTGGCGCAGTCTGTCGGTGAACCAGCGAAGTAGGGATTGCTGAAATCAGCCCGCACAACATATTCGTAACAACAATTGCTTCAGACGTAGCAGAAGGCGAATTGTTCGGTTAAAAAAAAGAGAATGAAAAGAGAAAGGAGTAGAAGAATTCCTAAGCACAAACTAGTTGCCCAGGAGAGAAAAAAAGTTCTGTTCTCTGCATTGAGTAGTTGTTTTCGAAAGAAAAGTTTTCTCTCCCGAGCAACTAGTTTATGCTTAGGAGAGGAATGCATCCGTTCCTAAGCACTAACTAGTTGCTCAGGAGAGAAAAAATTTCTCTCTTTCGCACAGAGTAGTTGTCCAAGGGACAAAAAATGTCTCTTCTCTGCATTGAGTAGTTGTTTTTGCGAGAAATGTTCTCTCTCCCGAGCAACTAATTTGTGCTTAAGAGAGGCATGTATCCGTTCCTAAGCACTAATTAGTTGCTCGGAGAGAAAACATTTCTCTGCTTCGAACTGCGTGGATGCATAGGTGAGATAGGTTTCCTCTCCTAATCATGGACTAGTTGCTTCTTGGCTCCAACCAGGGAAGCATCCGTTCCTAAGCACAAAATGGTTTCTGAAAACAAACAATTTTAGAATTTTTTTTTTTTAAAGAGCTCTTTAAAATTGCTTTTTAAAGGTCATTGCTGTTAGACACAGCATAATCAGCATAGGGGACAGGAAAGACGTCAAGGCGCCTGTGAGATAACTATATTAACTTCAAGGGAATGCAAACTGCATAACCAATATTATGAAGGCGTTTTGTTTACCGTCAAATATACGGCTGTGGAATTAGATCTCAGTAAACAGTAACCACAGTGTGGCTGTAAATGTATGGTTTTGGGTTGGTTCAAATAATAACTTTTAACGTTTTTAAGACTTTTTTGTCCCTACCGTGGAGGACTCTGAACGACAACTTAAATTCAAGGAAAATAAAGTTTTAAATGTGTAAAACCATTTTTTTGCCGTCATAACTAAAAGACAAAACTAATTGTTTTCGTCTGCACCGTAGATCATACAAAAAGTGCTAAATCTAGAAGGAACTCAACTTTTGACGGCGATGTTCTTTTTTTTATCATGAATATAATAAAGTCTAGTGAGATGTGATGGAAAAAATGGTTATGAACATTTAAAACTTTATTTTCCTCGAATTTAAGATGTCGCTCAGGGTCAACGGTAAGGGCAAAAATAATAATAACCATAATACTGCCTTGCTAAGGAAGAACGCCGTATGAGAGTATTCGAAGGTTGCCATACTTCTTTTGATAAAACATATGTTTCTGACAATATTCGTGCATATTTTTACTTTAAATTGTCTGATATTTTAGATTTAATTGCGTACAAAATTTTTGGAACATTTTGGAAAGAAATATTCAAAACACGGATAAAAAAGAGCACGAGGTTGATGGAGGATATGGACATTTCCAGCTAATTGTGGTAGAACCCCTTATTACTTGCGGTAGTGCTCCAGTTGATTGTGATCGTACCCCAATATATTACGTTACTAACCCAAATGTTGCGGTACGACCTCAACTTGAGTTGCGGTATTACTACAATTAATTGGAAATGTCCATATCATCCATCAAATTTGGGTAGTGGCACAATTTTAGGGGATAACCCCTCACACTTTTTTCCCGTGAATATTACCAGTAAATTCGGTTTTTAGTGAAGGAAATCTGGCAGCGTCTAAAGGCTCATACGGCGTTTTTCCTTAGCACGGCAGAATCATAGAGTACATAGAGTCGTAATGTAAGTGTTAGAGCTGGCGCCACTTTTAAGCATTTTCCATGTCCCGAATTCCAAGACTCCAGTGTAACGCGCCGGGTCACTTTTTCGATACATAATCGATTGTTTGCGATACACGGGTCCCCGGTCATCCGATGACAACAACAACAAAGGAGATAGGAATTACCACGTATTCCACACCGCCATTTTGGATCGAAAATGTATCGAAAAAGCGACCCGAACTCGGCGCACACCGGGCTCGGAATTCGTCGAGCAGAACATGGCGCCAGCTCTCCCATTTACATTACAACTCTATGTTACTCTAAGGGCAGAATAGAGCACAAAACTAAGTCGCTGATAATTTTTCTTGAAGAGACCCTCGAGCAGTTCCACTGGGCGGTGTGGCGGCGCGAGGCGCGTGCATAGCCGTAGGCCGCGCCGCAGGGACTCGTTTTCGGGCGGGGGGATGAAGAAGGGCCGGGGAGGGAGAGGGGGGGAGTGGTAACCATTATCTTGACTAACCGCGACCGTGTTAACCAGGGCCCTTTTTCCCGCTACGTCAAACTCGGGCGCCGCGTCGCGAAGAGGGCATGAATGAAAATCCCGCGAGCTCCC